>JBBPSI010000155.1:0-60051 GCA_038093515.1 Butyriboletus loyo
CCGTAACAAGTGGCGCCACTACCTACGAGGTACTGGCCATCAAGTGGAGATTCTTACCGACCACAAGAATCTCACGTACTTCCGCCAACCCAACAAATTGTCTCGCCGGCAAGCACGCTGGCTCATGTTCCTGCAGGATTTCGACCTGCATTTCCATCACATCCCGGGTACTCAGATGGGCCCGGCCGATGCCTTGTCCCGCCGCGATGATGTTGACACTTCCGCTGACAACCAGGAAGTGACTCTCCTCCCCGAAAATCTCTTCGCCCGCAAAATCGACGTCGCCCTTGCAGAAAAGATCGCCGCCTCCACCCCCGGCGACCCCATGATTAAGCGTTGCATGCAGGCTCTTTACGAAGACTCCCCGCTCTTTCCCAAAATGAATGCTGGGGATTGGGACTTCGACGGTAAAGAGCTGTACTTTCGCAAGAAGCGCTACATCCCCGAGGAAGCACGCGTCGACCTTATTCGGTCCTTACACGAGAGTCCCGCTGGAGGTCACGGTGGAATATTCCGCACCCAGAATCTGGTGCAACGTGATTATTGGTGGCCAGGCATGGCTAATTTGGTCCGCCGTTTCGTCTCGGGCTGCGCCGTATGTCAAGCGCATAAGGTTAATACTCACCCCACCGTGCCCCCTCTCACCCCTCTGGCCAGCGTGGCCTCTCGCCCTTTTGAACAGGTCTCGGTCGACCTCATCACCGGTCTCCCTCCCTCTCTGGGTTATGATTCAGTCATGGTCGTGGTAGACCATGGGCTTACGAAGGGGGTAATTTATTCCCCTTGCAACAAAGACATCGACGCGGCAGGAGTTGCCAAGTTATTTTTCAAAACCGTCTTCCTTCGGTTCGGCCTACATTCCCGCTGCATCTCCGACAGAGGCCCGCAGTTCGCGTCTGCGTTTGCTAGGGAACTCGCAAGACTTCTCGATTACGACCTCGCCCTCTCTTCCGCATATCACCCACAGACCGACGGTGAAACCGAACGAGTCAACCAAGAATTGGAGACGTATCTCCGAATCTTCTGCGATGGTCACCCCGAGCGTTGGGCAGAGCTCCTCCCCATGGCCGAGTTTTCCCACAACTCGATGACGCACTCCTCGACGAACGTGTCCCCGTTCTCCCTGATGGTCGGATATGAGCCGAGGTCTTATCCTCCAATCGGAAAGACATTCCTCCCCGCCCTCGAGTCCAGACTCTCGGAACTCACGGGAGCCCGAACGGAGGCATTAGAAGCCCATGAGAAAGCACGGCGACTGATGAAGGAACGGATCTCGTCCAAGTTCCGTCCGTGGAAGACTGGAGATAAGGTTTGGCTGGAAGGGCGCAACCTTCGACTCAGGTACCCGTCGAAGAAGCTCGCCCCTAGAAGGGAAGGACCGTTCGAAATCGCACAGGTAATCTCCCCTGTGGCGTACAGGCTCCGACTGCCACCGACATGGAAGATCCACGATGTCTTCCATGCGTCCCTCCTGACCCCTTATCGCGAAACTGCGGAACACGGCCCGAATTTCACAAACCCTCCTCCGGAAGAAATAGACGGAGATGAAGAGTACGAGATCGATCGGATCTTGTCCCATCGCGGCTCGAAGGGACGCCGTCAGTTCCTTGTGTCCTGGAAAGGATATTCCGCAGCAGAAAACACCTGGGAACCAAACGGGAACCTGGTCCATGCGCAGGCCTTGCTCAAGGCTTATAAACTGCGCCACCCCAAAGACTTTCCCTCCCCATCTTCGCAGTAACACTCGAAAATGTCCATCTCCCCAGTCGAAAACAACGCTTCTTCTGCTGCCAACGACAACAATGAGAACCTTCCCCTTCCGCCGCAACCCCCAGTCCGCTCTTCTCGCCTTCCAGTGTCCTCCCGCCGCGTACTGTACGCCGCCGTCCTCGAAAATCCTGTCGCCACCTACGCCCTGGAGCAGCGTATGGACTTCACCGGAGACTATGTCCTCCGCACACTCGCTTCTCTATACCGCTCCTACGCCCTCGCCCGCACCGTCCACACCCGTCTGTGCCCAGACAACCAGCCACCCGTTTATGCCGCCGCCCTTGAGTCCTCCTTGATGGAGGCTAGGGGCTACACCCTCGATATCCTCCACGCCGAAGGATTCGGCTATGTGGTCGATCAGCTCCTGCCAGGTATTCTGGCTCCAGTCCTCCGTCCCATCCTCATCGCGCTTGCTCCTAGGGAGCGGCAATTTTACCTTCACTCCGCCGACCGCATCGGCTACCTCCGTCCCATGGCTCGCGGCCCCAATCCAGTGCCTCGTCCTCCCCCGGCAAGATCTCCTTCGCCTGTACCTGTTCCAGCGCCATCCGCTCGAGAGTCACCTGCAACCACGTTGGTAGCGGACTCTTCTCGTGAGACCACAGGGGAGTCCTTGGAGTCCTTTCGGACCGACGTCGACGAGCCCCAGGTCGCTCGTCGACACTCCCCCTTACCGCCTCGTACAGTGCGTCGCCAACCTCGCCAACCGTTACTCCAGGCCGGAGCCATCCCAGGGTCAGTCACCCTTACCGCCGCAGGACGTAGAATCGCCAATCGGGCCATCCGCTCCGTCACCCCCCAACCGTCCACTCGTCGAGGAACCCCCTCGATCCAACTTATTCCCCGTGCCACTACCCCTGCCGCCGCAGCTGGTAGCTCTAATGACTCTTCCTACGGACCGCCGCCCCCCTACCTCGCTGGTCGGGGCACTCGTGATTCCCCTATCGTCGTCGACGATAGATCCCCTGATCCCAGCCCGAACCTTACTCGACCTCGCCTCGTCCGCCCGCAACTCTGCTTCGAGTGCGGGACCGTCGGCCACTTCCGCAGGGAGTGTCCCAACTACACCTGTCCGTTCTGTCGCCGCATCGCCCCTGGTCATATACAGGAGTTTTGCCCAGAACGCGTCTGCGGCTTATGCGGCGCCGTTGGCCATATCGTCGCCAATTGCACGTTCCGGGACGACGCATGGGCGGAGTTACCTGCCGACGATCCTTACGACTACGACTTCAACGAGGGAGCGTCTCAGTGAAGGGAGTATTCAAGTTGTGGAGTCGGAGTCTCCACCATGGGAAGGGGGTAATGTTACGGTAGTGGTATACTTTTTCTCTCCATTACCGTTAGGACTACTTCACTCGCCTAGCCTTTTGCTAGTGCCCGTTGAGCGGTATGAGCCGCTCTAGCTTAGTCATCACTTCCCGCGCACGGACGCGCTTTCTTTCACACTCTGGAACATTCTAGAGTGTTTCTTCCTCATTTGTACTTTTGCTCTCGCGACCTGATTAGGGAGCATGGTCTGTGCGCAGACCTCAGTAGTATAAAGCCTCTGTCTTTACACCCTGTACTTTATCTAGTTCTACGCAGCTTCCTGCTAGCAATTAGTATCACTTCCAGACTCTTAGTGTGCGCACTAAGACATAGTCTGAGACTCACTCCAGAATCGTCTCTCGAGTCTCGAGGCCACTCCAGAGTGCCTCCTCGCTGTTCAATTGTTAGCGCCCAGCGTAACAGCATGATGGAATGTCAGCTATTTTAAAATGACAGGTCATGCAGACAGTTTTTTGACTTTAAGTTTTGATCACATATATTAGACCCTAGATGCTGTAATATCATTACATACATCCATCAAGGGTCCTATTATGTCACCTTTATGTAACTGAGTGTCAGCCAACATATATAAATCCCATCCTCCTATGTTTATTTTCTCACCATTACCATGAAATCCATTTTCACCTCTCTAAGACAAAATATTATCTCTCTCTCCTCTCTTGGCCTTTCAACTAGGAAGATTGCCTCCCAGACTGGCCTAGGGAAGTCTACTGTGGCTAGGGTACTCCAAGAGATCCAACCTGACAAGGAGAAGCTTCATGCTGGCTGTCCTTCTAAGCTTACTCCTATCAACAAATGTGCTATTGTCCAGCAAATCATTACTGGCAAGGCCAAAAATGCAGTCCAGGCTATAAATTTCATCAATTCCATCATTGAACCTCCCATACAGTGAGAAAAGACCTCAAGGAGGGTGCATTTAAAGGCTGTGATGAAGAAGAAGAAATGTCTTCTTCCAATCAGCCCTAGAAAAAGATGATTTGCCTTTGCTCTCAAGTATCAATAAGGACTGGAAGAGGATTATTTGGTCAGATGAGACCAAAATAAATAGAATTGGGTCAGATGGACAGGAGTGTATGTGTGGAAAAAGAAGAGAGAGGGCCTAACTGCCAGAGAGATTAAAGGTACAGTCAAGTTTGGAGCAAGTTTCCTAATGGTATAGGGTCAATGGAGTGGGGGCTTTAAGTGAGGTTGAGGGGAGGATGGATGGTGAACAGTATGTGTAAATTCTAGAGGAAGAATTGCTATAACACATGGAGAAATCTGGAATTTCTCAACATGATATCATTTTTCAGCAGAATAATGATCCCAAACATACCTCCAAAAGAGCCCAGAATTGGTTTGAGAAGCAAGGAATCAAGCTTCTGGATTGGCCTGCACAATCTCCAGACCTCAACCCCATTGAACACACTTGGAATCACCTCAAAAGATGTCTCTCAGCTTATATGTAATAGTGCTCCTACAGGAGTTCATCAATTATGGGAGAGGGTGGTGGTAGAGTGGGGGAACATTTCTGTGGAACAGTGTCACAAATGGATAGAAAGCATGCCCAGAAGAGTTGAAGCAGTTATCAAGGTCAAGGGAGCTCATACCAAATACTAGATAGTTTGATTTTTGTAAAGTCAAAAAACTGTCCACATGACCTGTCATTTTAAAATAGCTGAAATTCCATCAAGCCTTATCCATATTACCTGATTCCAGGGCCAATAGAAGGCCAAGGGTGGGTACCCTATTTCATACACCCACTACCTAGGGTTAGGATCAGGGGTTATTGCATTGAGTGATATTTAATGTAAAACATGCAAACATGCAGACAGTTTTTTGAGCCACTGTACCTACTACATTCACCAATGCTACCATACTATAAACTATGGGATCACCACAGAAGTAGGAGTCAACCAATGTTTGTAAGCAAGCATCTGAAGAGGATCAAAATGATACTAACCTCAAATTGATATTAGGCAAATCTGTTGAAATGGTAGTGTTCTATTTATGTATTTCACTTACAGCCACTACGTTTCCAGACTGGTCTATATGACATCATTGTCTAGACTCTGTCACGCTTGTCTCATTACAAATAGCTCTTACTATGCTATTGGATGATATGCTTAGTCTTATCTCTTATCTCTAACATATTGTCATATGGTTCATACCTAACCTTATATAGGTACTATACAGAATACAAGTACAAACACTCTTGTACTGTATAAAAAACAGCCCTTATGGCTTGTCACTTTTCTTTAGATCTTTCAGTTCTATCACCACTACTGTGATATCTCTAAGTTGAGCCTTGCTCCTTATATTCTTCAAGTATACCTGTTTGCAATACTTTCACTCTTGTGTTATCAGTGAGTCTTTCCACTGATATGTTCACCCTTGCATCCTTCATTGCCCTCAGTGCACCTGCTCAGACTTTACCAATTCTGAAAAAATCTTCTGGGAGAAATGCCTTAGCCATTGATAGGAATCAATCTTTATCATCAGAGGGCCACCTGACTGAACTGTACACATTGATGAAGTCCTCAGTGTCCCAGTCTCTGCTGGTACAGGAGCAGATGGCATGATTAGCTCCTTGTTACAGAAGCTTCTCAAATGCTTATGTTTCACTGGTGGTTTGTTGTCATCAGAGAAATCCCAATTGATTTTGGGAGTGGTGGGAAGTGGGGATGGTAGCAGTAATGTGGTGTCCAGTACCTGGATAGTCTGGCAGGAGGGTCTCAAGCCTTTTGGCAAGAGAAAACATCTGCTGGATATGAGTATCAGCAGGCAGGCCTTGTTTCCCCTGGTATAACTGCACAGGTTAATGGGTGAGGAGCCATGGGTTGATCACTGGGCATGAGGGAAATCAACATGGTGGGGGGACTGTCAAAGATGGCAGCAGAGGTGAGGTGGACTTGGTCCTGTTTACTGTTATAGTTAGCCCCTATTTTTCCCTTCTCTTCAAACTACAGTGGGCCCAATGGCTACACTTCTATGCCAGATACTACTTACCAACTATTGACTACTCTTCACTTAGTCATTATGCTCCTCTTTCATATGCTGTTTCCATTTCACTCTAAACTCTTCTAGAGTCATATTCCCCTTTTGACTTCTGACTCATAGTGACACGATTCTGACTCACTATTACTCCTACCACCTCTTATAGGCACAATCTGTGTGCAGACTGCCCTAGTATAAATATCAGTGATGTACACATGTAAAACCCATCTAGTTCTACACAATCTACTTGCTAGCAACTCCTTCACTCCAGACTCTAAGTGTGCACACTTGGACATAGTCTGAGATTCCTTCCAAGAAGTCTAGTAGCTACTCTCGAGTGCTACCTGAAGTCTAGTTGTTAGCACCACAAGCATAACATTTACCCTTGCCTTTGTGTCCATGCCAAATCTTTTTCTTCTCCTTATCTCCCCTATTTCCCTGCTGCTGCTGCTGCAAAGTAGGGGTTTCCCCCTGTTGCTTCACTGAACTTATTGTGTTAGATTGTGCTTGGTGGTTACCTTTCTTCTTGCCTGAGAGATGGTGCTGGTCCCATGACAGGACCACAGCTGCATGTATCTTGGCAATGGTAGGGACCTTCACTTTTCCTGCAGCATCTTTTCCCTGAGCAATCATCTGGGCCACCACATCCATGGACATGGGTAGTTTAGCCAGAAGCATCATGGCCTGGACATTGTTGGAAATGGGGCATCCCACTGTCTGAAGACAAGTGAACATTGTTTCGATCTTGGAAAGGGCAGGTGTAGGGTGACAGGGGGAGGGCACTTGCATGTCCATCAACTCCTTGAAGATTGTGTATGCCACTGCAATCCCAGTCATCACAAATTCCTCTTTGAGGGCCTTGATCAACTGGGAGGCCAAGCTCTCCATTCCATATTTTGCTTGGAGCACAGAGAAGAGATGGCACATGATGGTGCTGGCATTCATGTCATTGGCCTTGGTCCAGGCAATGTAATTGTTGTGATTTTCATTGCTAGAGGATGTGTCAAGGGTGGCAGGCTTTGAGAATTCAAAGATCCAGGTGTTGCCAGTGGCTCTGATGTGAGCCAACATGGTGGGCCACCATGATACCCAGTTGGAGCCATTGAGGGTTGGGACATGAGGTCAGATTTGGTGAAGATAGAAATTGAAATGTTAATAAAAGATCTATGGAAAAATGCAAATTGAATCAGAAATGCAAAGTCCCAACATGGGTTTATCCTCCAAAATCTGCAGAAGGTGTTGAACATATATTAGAATTATATAATATACTGATTACATAACATATATAGTCAGACCATATATGTACTTTGAACTCAGCTTATCTGAGTTCTAATCAATCTTGTTCTTACACCACTATGTGCATACCAGCAAGTCCCTAACAATCAATCAGTGAGTACCTTCAGTACATCCTCACATGCACCCTTTCTACAGAAGGATCAAATTGGAGTGCTGGGAAACATATCACAACAATTTTTTTGCATCATATTGGAGTCTGGAGGAAACAGCCAAAAGTATAAGCCAGCCAGCACAAGTCATCATTGACTTGTGCTGCAGCCAATTAACCTTAGCATCAGGAAACACTACTGTGCAAATTGTTTCCAACTGCACTAGTAGGCTCAACTGAGCACTGCAGGGCTCATAACCTGTAGAAAGGGTGCATGTGAGGGTGTACTAAAGGTACTCACTGATTGATTGTTAGAGGCTTGCTGGTATGCATGTAGTGGTGTAAGAACACAATTGATTAGAACTCAGATAAGCTGAGTTCAAAGTACATATATAGTCTGACTACACATGTTATGTAATCAGTATATTAGCAGGTCTCAAACACTAGCTGGGCCAACTAGTTGGCCCAGCTAAGACCAACTAGTTGTTTACATAAGCTTGGCTGAGGAGCATGAAAAGTTCAATAAATGGCATGTTTATGCTCTGCTTTAAATATTGGACATGCCACTCGGCCCTAAGTGTTTTTGACTACACTTTTGGTAACTTCTTTTGCTGTTAGGTTAGGTTAAAACTCCACTTAGAATGATTGAGTCGGAGCCTGAAACCCACCACTGTAGCGAGTGACTAATTTTTGATACATCAGTCACTATTTGGCCAACTGGTGGTCATGCTTGAGACCCACTATTATATAATCCTAATATATGTTTAATGTAGGTAGGATACCAAACTCCTGCTATGGGAGACAGACAAGCCTTGAAGCTTGAAGCTTAGGACCCCTCCCTATCTGCATGGGTTGTGATCATGATCTGCTGGGAGCAGTTCAACAAAAGGTGCATTAGTTCTTCAATATCTACCTCCTTCAATGACTGAGCTCTATCATAAGATATTGTTTAAGATGATACAAACATACAGGCTGAAGAGATTTGCTCATGCCTCCTCAGATGATTTCCCCTTTCAGGGGGAACAGCCAGTTGAAGAATGGACCCAATCGTTATACGGAAATTCAGCAAGGGCAAGCCATCCAACCAGTCAGATTGATAATTTATTTGAACTCAAGTCTAAGATATCATCGAGTGATATCTCAATACTTAACGGACCTTGTACCAATCACTCACTCAGATCACAGCGAGTTTCAAAGCTTGTGGCATTTATAAACATACTTGTATTCTTACAAGAAAAGGAGACAGCATATGCAACCTTTACTAAAAGTTCACCACGTGCGTAGCATATCAAAAATAATAAGAATGAGTGGCGGAAAACAAAAAACAAAAAAAAAGGTTCGGAGATAAAACAAAAAAAAAGTATTGGCATACTTAAGAGAAAACGAAAAGCCAGGCAAGGGATAACAAGAAACAAACGTACTCGAGAATTGCATTATCCATGCCTACCAGTTATGACGCTGAACTACCCGGATGAGATTGCGCAGCAATCTCTTGTTGACGTTGCCAAATAAGCTCCGCCCAAAGCGGATTCGGGGGTATGTGACCAACCAGGGCGCGAAGGACTTCCAGCCTGGACGACACGCATCAGCAAGGGTGTAGGAACCATGACGCACGACATACCATCTCGCCTTCTCCTCGTCCGAATCAGCAAAAAACAAAATCTCTTGTTCAGAAGGGAAAACGAGTCTGAAAGAACGTTCCACAGAGATCAACGAATCGTAATCGCCCCTATAGCGACCATCAGGACTGAGCACGGCTGATCGCGCATCTTGAGTGTCCTCCACTACAATGGCTTTCTTCAGGTTGATCGTTGCCGTGGCTTTCTTGGTCACATCGTTGAACGCAATGAGATTGGCCCCGGTCACTCTAAACATTCGTCGTCGCCACGTCTGTAAAGCCAGCGGCTTAAGATCCAAATCAAACACCGAGCGGCGGTAGTACTCACAGTGCAATCACCGCCGTTCTGCGTCAGCATACCTTCAAAGTACGTGACTTTATGCCAGGCGACATGTCTGAGCCCACGAAGACATTCGTCCAAGCTCAAGGGCAGTTGGTTGGACACGACACCAGGAAGGGATGGTAGCCTGAACATCTGAAGAACAATCTCGCCGAGTTCCATCGTCGTGGCACCTCCCGAAACCTCGGAACGTTGACCAATCAATGGGTACTTGATCTCTAGCAGACGGGTGTCACATCGCGCTGCGATGTCTTTAAATGAGATAAAAGCTCTTGCAAGCGTACCGTCTTGCTTCAGGTAACGAGCGAGATTGTCCGGGAGTTTATGCGGGGGTGCAGGGGGAGGAGGTGGCGTAGCTCGTGCGGGTGGTTTTTTCGGGGATGATGAAAGAAAACTGAACATGCCACCCTTGGGCTTCGGCGGTGGAGCCACTGGTTGGGGAGGTGGTGCAGGAGGTGGTATGAGAGCTTTAAACTGTGCAACAATGTGAGGATCGCGTCGAATCTTCAACATGAGCGTAAACTCAAGCTTATTGTGCTCAATTCTAGACGAGAGACGCTTAGCTTGGTATGGAAGAAATGCAGAAATTGACATACAACTCAAACTCCTGGTCGATGCGCGCATCAGGAGACAACCGTGTTTCCGGTGTCGTGACAAAGTGGATGCCATTGTTTAACGTGCACATCAGCGCCGTGGCATGCTGCGGAATGGGAACCCTCAGGCCCTTTACACCCAGTACTAAGGAGAACGGAATGAGGAAGCGCACATGGAAAAAAAGGACATACTTGCCTCTAACAAAGACCTTACCGTGTGCCTTTCCTGGTTTTTCTTGAGACCGGTACTCCTTGATCTGCTTAGCATACTCGTTCTACTTCCGTTAGAGTATTTGGTAGACAATACGAACATCAAACGCACCATATCAGAAGGGCGTCTGACAGCCTTCCAAGCCTTACCACCATTTACATCGCCAGCGAAAGATGTGTGAGAGACCTGATCAGCATCTGCCGAGGCAAAAATAGCTTCATGTTCGCGGACGCGGTACTTCTGTCATTCAAGATTGCATTGAGCGAGATCATCTTTTGCATCCGTCAAGAATAACTTACGCCCTGACGGTGCTCGGGATCAAGCCTTCGTAATTCCTTCGATATGCTGTCGGCCAAAAATTCCTCTTCAGTGTCAGAAATTCCGATATCGAGAAGCAAATCGCGCTTCGTCAGTGTACCGGCGTCGCCAGTACTACGACTACGCCTTCGGCTCGGACGACCAGTACTCGGTGGCATTGACGTTGGGCGGGGAGGTGTATAGTAGCCCATCGACTCCTCCTCGTCCCTCTTCCGCGCTTGCCTTCGCTTCTCCAAAATCAACTGCTCCCTTGTTTTAATGGCGTCTTTGGTCGGCGAAGCAGGTGCAGGCGCTTCGTCCACCGGGCTCTTAAACGAAGGTGCCGTATAGACAGCCGAATCTGTCGCAGCGCGCTGTATCGGTAACGGCGCGGTGCTAGCGGGCTGTTCGAAAGGCGCACTACGATAATCGTCCAGCGAGAGATCCATGTCGGTTTCCGTCTGCATGCTGTCGTCCCCAATGTTACTGCTCGTATTGGCACTGAATTGGCCAGCTTTGATTCCCTCCGTCGCTAACTCGACTCGAACTTGGGAGCGTGCGTTTGGCTTCTTGGTGCTCGAGCCGAAACTGTCCATGAGTCGGTCCAGGGCCGACCGCATTTCCCCGAGTTGGATGGACCCCATTGAGTCTCGCGATCCCATCGCTAGACCTCCGCTAACGTCGAAACCTCTCTTGTGCATATCAAAGCTTGTCTGCGGGCGTGCTGGTGTAGGCCGAGGTTGAAGCAGCTCCGTGGTTGATGAGTTAGTAGGTGGCAACTTACCATCTGCGGCAGCAGATAGTATATCACCATCGATGGTATCATCTTCATTATGCTTGCTATTTTCCTGTTCGTCGACATTGACGGTCGCAGAGTTCATCGTGCGCTTCTCAGCGGTCTCGATGATCGCAAACTCAGCGCTGATATCAATAATGCCAGACATCATGTCCGATCCTCCGCCGTCTGGAACCACAATGCTCTGCTCATGGAGAATCTTTTCATCCACTCTCTCGACTGCAGGTGGCTCCGCAGGGGGTGCAGGGGAACCAGGGGCAGGTGATCCCAATGGGCTTTCCATACTTCTTTTCTGCATCAACCTCATCTGAACATCTTCTCTACTGATTCTTGTCCTTGGCATGCGCTCGCTTTGCAGCTCTTGAGCGCTTGCAGTGTCGCGTAGAGGAGACCCCGTCCGCACGGATGGAGATGCGGACCTGAGGGCCGGTGAGCCGGAGAGTCTGGAGAGAACAAGAGGGGAATCTGATCGTCGGCGCATGTTCAAGCCTGTAGGCGAACCCGAACTACGCTGAAGCGTCACCCCTGATGGAGAGGCTGGGCGCGATGCGACGCTGCCAATGGGGGTAGGGACAGGGGACATGCGTGACTGTGATGGATTATGAGGTGGCGGACTGCCTTCCCTCTGCACAGCCTGATCGGCGGCGGAGACATTGGATGAACCAGACGTGACAAAAGAAAGAGGAGGGGTAGTAGGGGGAGGAGTACTCGTTGAGAACGACGCGGTACGTGGGATAAGGTCAGACAATCTGGGGACATCACTCTTGTTGTCGGATTGTAGCGGATTAAAGACCTTTCGAAGTTCGGCTTCCAGATCCAGGTTGGACAATGACACCTCCGACTGACCGATAGACAAGTTGACGGGGTCTAATGGGTCGTCGAATGAAGTAAAGGACAGCTCCTCAGCGTCTTCCTTCGCGTCTGATGCGGAGAAAGGGTCGGCAGTAGATAAATCTACATCGTGCATTATTAGCGTCAAAACTAGAAGAGGAATGACCCAAACCCACCACTATGACTATTCTTGAGCGAGCTCTCATTTCCGGGCGGCTGCAATTCAAACCGCGGGATGAGCGAATCCCGATTGGAGTGCTCGTTCCGCACAGGTTTCTTCGCTGGGCTCGGTGACGGTGGCATCATATTGACATCTGTCTCAACTTCATCCATTTGTTGGTCTTGGCGCGCACGTTCAACATGCGTCGACCTCCCAAGTGGAATCTCTGAGCCAGAGGATATGTCCATCGAGGATTCTGCTGTTCGAGGAGGCGTCGAAGGAGAGCCCTGTACGGAATGCTCAGAATCGTGGAAGGGGAAGCCTAGGTCAGACATAGCAGGAGACGATACACTGGCTCGGCGCCGTGCGCGCTCTGCGTGATGAGTGCGTCCGTACGGAACCCCGTCCTCGGCTTCCATGTCAACAGGCAGAGGGGAATGGCGACTAGGGGTCGAAGGCCAGCCTAGTCCTGCGAGAGAAGTAGATTGCAACATGTTGTCGACGATACCAGTGATGCTTTGGTCTGCATCACCAAGCTGAGCACTCTCAAAACTACACTGTTCTCCACCATCACCGCCCACGGCGTTATCGTGACCCTGTTGGTGATGAGTCTCTAATTCGACTGCCTGATCGGGTTCACCGTAATCATCCTCGTCAGATGAAAAGAAGGGTTTTTCTTCTTCTTCCTCGTCTCGATCAAACTCCAAGACGTCGCAACGTTCATCAAACGTTACTGTTTTCCGTCTCCGTCGTTTACCATCCAACGAGGGCTGATCTGCGGCCCGGGGCCCGTGAAGTCGTTTTGAAACGAGCGAGGGGCGCGATGGAGTAATTGGACGGGAAGGGGGTGCCGAAGGGGGAGGTGATGGTGGCGCGGGTGTAAACGTCGCTTTGGGAGGCACGGGCGGTGGCTGCTCTTCTTCGGCGCTGACCACGCGTTTGAAGGGGCTCTTCGTGACGGGCTCTTTCTCAATGAGACCTTGATAAGCTTTGGACTGGCGCCTTTCGCGCTTGAATGCCAAGGGTCTCTCGTTCTCAGCTTGTTCATGCATAGAATCGGGGCGAGGCCGTTTCTCGCCGCTAACTCGACGAGTGCCTTGCTGAATGGGGGAGGGATCGCTAGGTGTAGAGGTAGAGGGTTTGGATGGAGCGGGAAGAGCGGAAGATTGAGTTTTGAACGGTGATTTTGACACGAGATTGCTGTTTCTGACGTGCTTGTAACTGGATGAAGATCGTCGCGCAACTAGAGGAAAGGAGGGTTTTCCTTCGCGCTTTGCAATCCTGAGTGGTGTCGTCCCCGAATTTGAGCTCGGCGACGACGATTTGCCCCATCCTTTGGCTGAGTCGCGACGAATCGATGACTGAACTGGGTCGGGAGAGTTTGAAAGCAGTCTATCCCTTAACGGGGGCGCTGCCGATGATCGCTGTGCGCTCATAAGAGCCCTTCTGGAGCGTGTTACACGATGGTGTCGCTGTCGTTGCTGTCGTTGCTGTCGTAGGTCTCGTCGCGTTCGCGTTGATCGCGAGCAGTTGGGGTAAAGAAAGAACAACGACGACCGTGGGAATCCTCGCCAACGCGCTGACCACGTGACCGCGAAAACCGCCAAACATGACTAAACACCCGCTCGTTATGGCACTTTGTCGCGCTCATATGCCAGTTTATTATTATCAGCTTTGTGCTATCAGCCGTACTAATCTGCTGCTGCGTCCTGAAGGTCTGAACGTGCATCATGATTGCAACTAGTTCCATTCGAAGGTCATATGCTGAGCCTGCGATGATTATTCCTTGACAAATTTCTGTGCATCATCTTGTGACACACTTCGTGGGCCTGTCTTTCTCTTCGTTTCATAATCCCAATTAGCTGAGGTGCCTCTGCGAGGGTGATTTCCTATTCCCGGGATGCGGAGCTTGCTTGAGGAACCGATGCTTGATCGTGCCCTCGTATGAAAATCTACTTGGACGGTGACATGAGGTGTCGCATCCTAGACGGGTAGTAGAAGTAGCATGAAGGACGGACCCATCAAGCAGAGCCATCGGGTGGCTACATCGCTCAAATATCAGGCATTAATGGGGTAGTGGTAACCTGGGTCGTTGCCATCGACCCGCCGGGGGTTCGATTCCCCCTTAATGCAGTGGAGTTTTTTTATATGACGCGAAGAATACCATACTTGAGCTCGTTTGGCGTGAAGATGAGAGAGAATTCCAGTGGGCATCTACGAGGGGACAGGGCCGGGAGACTTATATATGCGAAGGACAATGAGAAGATTCCTGGGACGAGTGGGATGATCGAGTGGAGAAGTGGAGGCATCAAAGCACATCTTTGATAAACGATGTGGAAACTTCTACCGAGCACCTGTGGAATCCAAGATATTTGGTAAATCCCTACAACTATTATACATACATGGTACAAAACACGATCGTCGATAACTATGCACCTAATCTCGCTTTCAGATCGTTAATTGTATCGATGATGCCCACTCCCGCAGCCCTAAGGACGTCCCATTCCTTCCCGTCCGTCGAAACGCTCCTCACCCCTTCCCTGACCACCCACGTCTTCCAAGCGTCGAACTTGGCCGCGTCGATGGCAGACTCTTTGACACAATAATCCCCGGCCACACCAACAATGTACAGGTCCGTCACACCCTTCTCCTTGAGCAACGCCTCGAGGTTCGAAACCAATAACCCCCAGGGATCCTTGAACGCAGAATAACATTCTACGCCCGGATCCATTCCCTTCAAGATGATCGCATCGAACTGGTCTTCGCGCAGAGGCTCGACGAGCTGCGCGCCGGGCGTAGCCTGGACACAGTGGTCCGGCCACAACACCTGCTCCAGACCCCGCTGTGCGATCGATTTCACGTCTTGACCTTTGGCTATAACGAGATGTTCCGGTGGGTAAATGATCGTTAGCCCGAAAGGGGCCTTGCCTGGGTGAGCGGAGGCAAACGAGATGTGGCCAGATGGATGGCAGTCTTTAGAGGCGTATCGGGCATGGAACGGAAGCTTGATGATCTCCTTGACGGGGTCGATAACCGATGGACCATCTGGGACGGCCAGGCTTCCAGTAATGAAGTCCACCTGCATGTCTATGACTAACAGTGCGTTTACTGGACTCGGAGTCTTTGCCATGTCTGTCCGAGACACTTCTTGTGAGATGGCATGTGTGATGTCAGACCATGTCGTACCTGTTCAATAGAAGTTCGGCCGCGCTGAGTAAATGGCAAGCGTCGCGAGAATAGCAGAGATCGAGAGGGCGCTAATAGTACAAGGGACCTGTGGCTGCCTTTCCTTTTCGAAAGATACGGCGATCAGATTGTTGGCCATCTACATCAACAATGGGCTGCTGCTTATACGAGTTGGAACCCAAGTGTTTTGGACGGGTTGGTCCCTCATCTTATTCTTGGGCAAAATGATAGAATCAGTGGATCGATCCAAAATATTCGTGAGAGCTGCGGTCGCCGATGGGATCGCCGTGTGGCTTACTTGACTTATATCGTATTCCTGCGCCATCGACCGGGTTCATCCCGGCCACGTAGTACGTCAATTTTACCTCCACCTTTGAGAACATATTTCTAATCCGGCAGCTCCAAAATATGCATAACCGAGGAAGTGCGGTTACCGACATCATAAATCTCATAGAACGGTCTACGTTTTGCGTCCATCCAATGCTTTGAACCGCTCGAGACACTCAACGATCTTAGTAATGCACCGGTGAAGGGGGTACTACCCACACTGAAACGTCTCGCGTGGTCAAGCCTCGCCTCGAAGCATCGATTTCTAAAGTAGTTGGGTCTTGCCGACGAAACACCGCCTCAGATCTTATGAACGCTAGGTGGGTATTACGTTGACGATACCAAGTACCTCGATTCATTCTACATATCAAACGGAAGCATAATCTCGTGGGCGCTGGGACGAACGTGACCTCCTCCCCTTTATCATATACACGTGCAAACCTTTGTTGATTCACCCTACCACTGACTTGGGACAGTTGGATCAGATCTTCCGTTCGCCAGGCAGCACACCTGCAATAGTGAAGAGTTGTTCCCGGCGTGCATCTTCAGACCACGCGATGCTCTGGTCCTCCTTGAGCATGACAACCAACTCGAGCGGTCCACCAGAATGACCCCCCCTTTCCACAATCTCAACTTCCCTGTCGACCGCGTCGAGCCACTCGAGCGACTTTTCCTTCTGGTGAGGGTAAAGACTCGGGATACGCACCATCCACAGACAGCGATCGGTGGCGTGGGTCACGTACCCTGTCGCAAAGCCCACCATTTCAGTCTGAACGGGACTGAAGAAAACAAAAGGGACGTCGCCTACCCTTGGGCCGAAGCTGTTCTGGCGTCCATCGTATCTCATACCGGAGTACAGGGAAATCGACGAGTTGTAAATCTCTCGCCAGCAATCGTGTAGGTATGTGAACTTGTCCGTCACCCAAAATATCTCCAAACAGTCTCTGTGACTCCTCGGGTGTCGCAGTATCGGGGAGGGTTGGATGCATTGAGATCAGCGCGTCGACGACCGATTGTGGGTAGTACCGCAATAGGTTTGGAACGATGTCGGCTGGGCTGTTGATGGGATTGGAGATGGAACATAGGTACCATTCTTCTGAAACATGCCCAACGACCACGCTCTTGACCCCCTTTTCGCGGAGCTTCCTGCCAAACTCACCACTGCGCTGCCACGTCATTGGATCAGGGTTGGTGGCCATCCAGGAACCATCGAGACAGCCACGGAATGTTCCATTGTAGGCACCAACAGCGTCCGTCTCAATGACATACATGAGGACTTCAGGAGGAACTCTCCGAGGATCCCGGAGTATATCAAGGATGTCGGGTAACTTTGGGTCGAAACCCAATGCATGACACAAAGCCTCAAACTGTGGACGAAGCTCTGCCGCTGTTTTCGGAGTGATCCTTTGATCGCGGTGAGTT
Organism: Butyriboletus loyo; assembly: GCA_038093515.1. Lineage (NCBI taxonomy): Eukaryota > Fungi > Basidiomycota > Agaricomycetes > Boletales > Boletaceae > Butyriboletus > Butyriboletus loyo. Next base: position 17,241 of record JBBPSI010000155.1, read on the forward strand.
TTGGATCGAGGATAGCCGCCAGAACCATACTTACATGATGGCGTTCGATTCCAACCTAGCGGATCTAATGGGTGAGTTTTGCCCTGCTGGAAGTCGAGATATGTGATGCAAGATCTGATGAACGGAATGTCCACCTTTAGATGAGTATCCATCAGCTCGAAACAAAAAACATTGCATCAAGAAACCCATACCCGCAGACAATCCCGTAACTTGAATGTTATCTGGGTCACCTGTTCCGACGTACTAAGTACGCGTCTAACCCGCAAAGTAACTTGATGCTTACCACCAAATGCTGCAATGTTGTCCCGCACCCAAAGTAATCCAAGCCATTGGTCCTTGAAACCAAAGTTCCCATCTACCTTGGGTTCATCGCATGCTAGAAATCCTAGGACAGAAAGACGATATCCAATGTTCACCCAAACCTCTGAACGCTCTTGAGACACATATTGTGCCTGGCTATTCAACTCGTGAGGTGATCCGAACTGCAGAAAGCTTGGAGGGTGAATATATGCACAAATCGGTGCAAGGACAAGTGCTGAGAAACCGAGTTTTCTGGACAATAGTTACTTAACTTACCCGCCATGCAGATAGACCTTCGCGGGTAATTTGGAAGTAGCAGTGAACGACGAAGGCGCAGCAATATTCAAGAAGAGACTACAAGATGATCGGCACAGAGGAACGAGTCCGCAGAGATAATATATCCTCACGGGTCCTCAGATGGGTGTCCATACCCTTTCAAGTCCTCTGGAGAAACATCTATAGGATAGATGGATAGATGTCAAACATCGAAATGCAATGTGGTTTACGGAGCCTTAGACACACCGGCCCATTGCCCATTGTTGTTGGGTTGATAACAATCTGACGCGGACGGGGGTTGTCAGCGATGTGCCAATGTAGACAAGAAATACGCGAATCACGTTTCGTTTCAAATACATAATGTTTGTCCTCGTATCGATAACTCTCCTGGAGCGGCTGAGGGTCTTGGAATCGTATCGGAGGTAAGGCATATGGAACCTCTAGACCAAGTGAATAGAAACGGTCAGGTAATCATTCACGTGGGCGAGAGGCATCAGAGCGTTACCCAGGAAGACAGCCGCGCCATTCGTGGTTCGACCGCCCCTCAAGGGACCATACTTTGTCTGGACGACGACGGAAATCCCTTGCTGCAAATCGTCCGGGATGTGGGGTACAGACATTGATGGGGGCCGCGACAGGTAGGTGAAACTGAGGTAGCCACTCAAAATTTAGGGCTCTGATTATCTGTCCACAACCCTGACTCGGATGGGTCGGAGGAATCGCAACGAATCGACTTATTTAACGGGGCGCCAAGCTTCAAAGTCACCTGAACTTGACAGGTGGTCTGGACGGGGTTCAAGAATTTGCGGCCATCAAAAGGAAGCTCATCTTGGCTCTGGGGTTCAAGTGGGGTTAAAGAGGTTATGTAGATATTTCTAGTCTCCAACTACCGGACCTCCCACGCAGCAGCATTAGTAAAGGTCACAACGCGGAGCTGATCGGAACTGACCTGCCTTGGTTGAAATGACGGTGAACTCCATCCACATCTTGGATTTGGTCGTTTTAAAATAACAACCGCATTTACCCCCAATACCATGGTCGACAGTGGTCAAGGACGATGTTACTTGCTGAAGCTATCAGGATGTTTATCCCACGCGCCATAGTCCCAATGATGCTGCAGCCTCACCACGTAGCCGCCAATCTCCTCCGCTTCTAGATGTTGACGAGATACTCTCGATGTGCCAGCCCGCATCTCAACGCACGTGCACGCTGTTCTGGGGTTGTTGGGTGAAAGAATTTGCTGCAAAAAAGTTCCTGTTCAGATAACCGCGTGCCCAATGTCGGACGCTCCCTGGACGACTAGGAAGAACCCGATCAGTGGCCGATTGATGGCCATTCTCGTTTACTCGCCGAAGACGTACTCCGAGCTGCGTGTGATCCTGCGCACGAGCGTCGAGGCAATGCGGTCACTTCTCGAGGCCTACGAGGGTGAACTGCGAACTACCTCCAACGGAATGCTATAGGTCACTGTGTACGAAGTTCGAACGGCTGCAGGCATCTCTCGAAAATCTCCACCCAGAATCGCGATGCAACCCTCAGCGTTCATCAACGCAGATGTCATGAACACAGCCGGCTTTGAAGATCCGTGGACATTATGCACAAGGCGAGCACAAGATGGAGCAGTCACTTGTTGTCTCATGCTGACTGGCGTCTAGTCTATTTGCAAAACACGGTGCTCAGAGAGCTTCTACCCCGGCATGGTATCATGTTTCTGCCACTCGATGCACCGTGGGCCGAAGATACTCGGGCTCGCGGAGATGGATGCAGGGGTTCTGATGGTGCCGCTATAGACGTCGATTTCGAACGGGCGGCGGCCATTGGAGAGGCATTCTGGATCATGTTCTTAGGTATCTGGAATGATATTTGTGTTACCCGTCATGCACGTCTGCTTCATCCTGCGAGATGCGATGATACATTTTGAAGTGACACAGACAACGTCATATGCACGTAGAGCGAATGAAATTCACTAACAGTACTGCGAACAGGGAAGATCGTCCACATAAACTCAACAAATCGCACCTAATCATGATGCATTACAAAACCATCAATGCCAGGACATCATATTACACAAAATCGGACAAAAAACAAAAAGTAACTGACATCCACGAGCTCAAATGCCGATATATACGAAAACGATCCGCTTTTCCAACGGCACTTTCTCAGCTGACTCTATCAGTGCGATGTTTAACGCGGCTGCCGCATGCTCAAAATCAATCACTGGACGTCTGAACATCTCCCTGTAAAACCGAGTGACCACCTCGTGCGCGATCGGATTGTCTACCTACATCGTCCCAATCACCCCATTGGACCCAGCAAACTGCATCCCAGCCGCAAGGTGAGGGGCCTCGTCCGGAGTGGGCTTGTCCCCCACCGTCATGTGGCACGCGGACAAGAAAGCGAACTCGGAATGCGTGTAGCGTTCCTGGGTGGTGCGCGTGAGCCTGGGCGGCCCGTCTCCCATCGCAAACCACAATTCGAACGGTTTTGTGGCGTGCTGTGAGCCATGGCAGGCGAGATGGACCCAACGGTGGTCTCGGAATGCCTGGACGGCGCCTTCGATGGTGGCTGCATCGCCCATGACGGTCTCGAATGTCATGTCTGGGGGCATGCTAGTCTCCTCTTGATTTCGTGCTTCACATCTGGTAGTTCGCGTAATTCTAGGTCTTCACTTGGCCGCGCCTGACCCACGGATGCGAACGAGATCAAGCTCACGACTCCAGATGCGTCAGGGTGTGTTTTCTGAGAACGAGCACGCTCGTGCGCACGAATGAGAGCCGAGAGAGAGGGAGCGTATGAAGGGACGTAGATATCCATGACATTTTTCTCGCTCTTTTGATACGGACCTGCAGCATGGAGCGAGAGGATAGTAAGCTTGGACACCGGACACCACCAGATTCGGGAGCCCGTAGGGAGCCGAACGTCGTTTTGGAGAACCGTGATGATTTCTTCGACGACGGTCGTCCACAACTCACGCAACCATTTCTTGAGCCAGCGCTCTCTGTTTATCCCGTACGCATGTGGGTCCTGGATAAGTTCAGAGAATTGCGAACATAGTCGAGCTACATCGGCGAGCGAGCAATCTAGGGGAACGCGAACAGGTGGCTGAGCGTGGAGCACGATCAAAGCGTCGCAGGTGTATTCGCTCGCATTCAGGATGATCACCGGTCCACATTCCGCGGCTTGTTGGAGATCCTCGAAACGTGGGGGCAGGAGGAATCGTGAAAACCCATCCTGGTGCCGAATTTCGTCCACCACAGATTGCCACTCGTCGTGAATTCGCCAGTATGGATCCATCCCTTTTCTTCCACTCCCTTCAGCATACTGCCTGAGGTTTGCACTTAATCGCGTGAATTTGTTCCCAAGCTCGCGCTCCTTAACGCTAATATACGATCATGTCCCACATATATCGTCCATCGGCGTACTTGGGCACCCCCGCGATTATACCCATCATGCATTTTGGAAGCTTCTAATTTGTGTTAGAATCTGTGTAGATCGTCTTAGCGATTCCAAAGCGTTGACCACTGGTATCAAAGATACTGTAGAAGCGTTCGCTATGCGCCGACGATGTGAGCACCAAAACTAGTGGATGCGAAACAAGACCATACAGGAAGCAATACCCATTAACGAAGTCAAACCCAACCCCATCCGAGATTCCAATGTCGTTGACGACCAAGTATATTGAACCGGAGTTCCCGCCAGCGACACTATTTAACGACCGGGGCCAGATCTGTGCATTCGGAACGAGGTCATAAGAAGTATCTCCGATATTGAATGACAACGTCTGCAGCCTGGCATACTGAGAGGGAGTAATCGTCAGGAGGCCAGTGGTGGAGTCCAGGGTTGCACCTGTCAGGGATTGGTATCGTCGAAACGCATCTGCAGGGTTCCGAGAGGTGCGAACTGTCAGCATTTGGATACTCCCCAACACATCACTCACCCGTGGCGATGAGAATCAAGGTGGTGCCCGTATCGACGATACCAGCGGTCAAAGACAGAACAGTGGTGCCGCCATAAGAGATCGACTGGTCGATACCCCAGAATTTTGACGCAGGGTAGGTCGTCGTGAGTGGAACATACTTCACTGAGCTTGTCGTCACCGAGTTGTCATGGCCACCAAACATGAGCTCCCCGTTACTGTGGTACTCGGAAGCTGGGGTAAAAAATACGCCTAGTACTTCCTGTGATATCGTTCTTTGGGCGTACAGATTGTCTGTGACAGTTGGGACTTCGAGTGCGTTGCTCACGGTACCCATGGTTAAGTCAATGGGGCCGAGACCAAGAATACCGTCAAAACCACTGATGCCGTTGGTCCAATTAGCAACACCGATGGATTGCTGGTGGATCACCAAGTCGGGGGTGAATGCGATGGTATCGAGCCACTCCTCTCCAAAGAACGCCCCAGAACCATAGGAGACAAACTATAATACTATGAGAATTGACATCCGGAATAACCAAGAAGACAGCCACATACGACAATACTCCCAGTGTTTACACTAGAGTTGGTGGGAGCGTATCGTTCACTTGCCCCGACCCAGGTATTAGAACTTCCGGTATCGATCAGAAGGGTGTCTATAATGGTTCAGCATTGGAAGAAATGATTGGTAACAAACGTACGATATGTAGGAGGGGTGCCAACGCCGACCTCGGCTGTGTAGAACACAGCGGCATTCGTGACGCTGACTGACCTCCTACTGGCACTGCGTTCGCTGAGGCGAGGGAGATCTTTCAAGGCCTGTGCGCGAGCTCGGTCCTTCTCAACAATGTTGCTGAAGCCGGCAGTATTGAATTTCGTGGAGAATTTGAGAACTGTTTTGCCGGTATCACGGCTCAGAGAGCTCAGTGCATGCACGACACCTAAGACCAGGAGCAAGAAAAACAAAAGGTTCTTAGAGAACATCTGAGCCTGAAGGATCCGCCACTGACGAGGGTACGCTAACAGCAACCACCATCAGAAGCCGTTTAAAGTTTTGTGAACGCACTGTCTCCGAGTTGAAGCATATAGTAACGTTTCGGGAGCCTAACTTTGAACTCGGAACCGAATATGAGCAGAACAAAAGGCCACATACCGTTTATAGTGACTATTTCAGCGCTTAGTATCTCCCAAAAACTATTGTCTGCGAGTCCATCTTCAGCCTCTCTCAAGGAACGATATCCGAGGACGTACACGGAATCTACCATCTCTCGGCATAAGGAACATCGGAAGCTCACTTTTTCCGGCTTTGATACTCTGTCCATCTATGTTCCTCACAACGACCTCCCCTGTGTCGAGCTACTAGGGTATCGACGAATCGTTCGATCAGGGTAGCAACATGATCCTGTTGCCGACCGTTTAACCTAACCTCCTCAGTCTGAAGCCTTCAATGTGGACATGGGTAGAGGTGGTATACAGTCCAGACACCGAGCAGCCAGAGACATCGGGGGGAAGTCTCGTCGCTGGGTTACTAGTACCCAGACCTGAGGCCTCGAGGAGACGCGGTAAGGGGCAAGGCGGCATTTTATTTCGAAAGTCGGTCAATCACTTCGTCATCTGGGTCCTTCAGTTCGTACACTCATAGGGTTCCTCTTGGAATTTTCATCGGCTCTAGTGAGAGTGGTCCAGAGCATAGCAGCAATGAAGATGGCGCCATTACAGGGATGAGGACCCAAGCGCTGTGCTGCTTTCTGCGTGAGAGTCTCGTGGAGATCAGATTACACCCTTGAATACCTACAGTACACTATATCATAATGGGTAACGAGAGGTGACCAACACTATGCGTTATGAGATGTGTACTGTATTTTAATCCGAGAACCTAACAGCTTGGAATCGCGATGATCGACGTCAAAAAATCCCATCGAACAGTCTCACGGAGTCCCCGTCCACCCAATACTCGAAAGGTTCCAGACACTCAAGGAGTGTGGTAATACGTCAGTGAAGCAGTTCCATCGACAGGCTCACAAACATGCTACACATGCAGCTGTTGCTTTAGCAAGGGAGTGAAAAAATGGGACAGTACCCACGTTGAAACGTCTCGCGTGGTCAAGCCCCCTCTCGGAGCGCTGATCTTTACAGAAGTAGCCATGTCTAGGAGCCACTCGTCAGTATGGATCACATCAACAGACGGGAATAATGAACATGCCTGCAGTCCTGCGGGACCGACTCGCCGGCTTATTGGGAACGTTAACTCAAAAGTCGTCACGATCAGACCAAGATAAAAACGTTACCTCGAACTTTCCGTTGACGCCACCACCGAAGAACTGTCATAGTGAAAAATTCCCGGATGCAATCTATGCAGATCCAATCGTGTTCTGTCCAATCTTTGAATCGATCACCCCTGTGTGGGAATAATTCACGAAACAAGGTGTCATAATTGGCTTCCCGGAGGATCTTGAAAAGTGGTCGCTCAACAACGTTGCCTGATAAGGCGAAGAGGATCTCGGAAGGAGTCTCGAGGCAACCTTTAAGGCGTGCCCAATCTAAGGAGTGTTAATGCATGGCCAGACGACTGGATGAGGATGGAAAAATCGCACTCTTTTCGTTGTACAAGTACGGGGTGCATGTGCCGACCGGGTGATAATTTAAACCATCCCCGCCACACGCACGACCTGTAAATAGTGAGCACAAGCGACAGCAGGGTTAGTCAGACTGACAGGTATCGTTTGTCCCACATATTTCATCTAGAATTGACCCTACGCCCCCGAGCGGTATGGTGATATTACGCTGCGAGAGGATTCCTTCGACAGAGGGGAGAAGGAAGTGTTCATAGATTTCCTCGTCGAGGCCCGACGGCAACGGGTCGGAACTCTGCTCCTCGTAGCAGCGCAGAATGATGTGAGGACCAGCGAACAGATACAATCCATCGAAGTCGTCTGTTAAAGTGACAAACAGTTTGGTCAGTGCGACGGAAGGCTGAGTCGATGTGTTTCTGTAGACTGACAAACATCCAAGGACCCTATTAGTTTACACTCGGCAAGGATCACCCAACCAGCGATGCTTCGCAGGAACCTGGAGACCTTACTTATCTGAATGAGCTCCTGAGACGTAAATTTTCGAAGGAAAGCCTCCTGAGTCTCCGAACTTGCGCCCGTTGCGCGCTCACTGTAGGTAGCGCTCCCGTGCCCGTACAGAGTCGACATGATCCAAATTCGATACATCGCACGATGAAACCTCCACGATTCGACATATGATAGTTGACTGGTTCTCTGGGTTTTGTCCTTGTGTCTATCGAAAAGTTAAATCAAGCGCAATCCACAAGCGGAAACATGCTTGAAGCTCGCTCACATCCAACTGAACAGATCCTCCAACCTGGATACGACAGCGATGTTCGATACCATGATCCGCTCCTCTTCGGGTGTTGGTTTCTGACTGATCACATCGTTTTCGTCCACCTCCACGATATTTTTGTTGATGCTTTTCAGTGCCTGATAGCGCGCAAGCTGTAATGCCTGCAATACTGCAGGACCGACGAGCCCGAGGAGGGAGGCACCGTTAGTCATCCTAGTAGCGACCACCTAGGAATCGTGTACGACTCTGCCTAACCATTTAGGGAGTCCCCGTGTACGGTTGCGATGAAATCCTCAATTGTGTCAACTGGTGATACAGGAGGGCACTCTTGACTTGCGTATCATGGATTGAAACTCAGCAGTACAGGTTTTCGGGTAGAGTCCGTGGCAGGCTGACAGCGCCCGAGCCGCTGTCATCCAAGCGCGCGTGACCGCGTCGTGTACTAGTACGGAACCTTGGTGGAGTCCAGGTAACGATTGCAGCCGCACCGTGGACCTTTGGGCGAAACCAGGCAGATTACTTCAAGACTTGGCAGGCATGGGGTCGCATGTTTGTGAGTTTTTCATGCCAGCACTACTCACCGTCTATCGACGGTTCGCCTCATGGGCGGGCTGGGTCCCAGACTAACTATTCATAACAGTAACTCGTCACATGGTGACCTAGCATTACTGCGCTAGTCAGTACACGGGCCTCACAACCGAGACAGCTGTTCCGCATTCACACGAAGTCTTTTTCAGGTGTATACCCACCAAGCTATCTGGAGAGACTTCATGAGTGAGGACGATGGACTCTGAGACGATTGAAGCCAGTCCCGTATCTTCGGTAAGTCAATCAGCACTGTGTGAAGTGGCTCAGTTCTGATTCTGTTCCAACAGGGTGTCGCAGACCATGCATTGTCGCGGCGTCACAGTGCGATCGCTACCTTCTCCAATCTCTTCTTCCCAGTGAACTTGAGCCACATCTCGTTGGAACCCAGCCCCGGAATGAGCGTGGCGGCCTGCACCACCTTGAAACCCAAGTCACCCTCTGCGGGGCTCTGCGCCCTTCCGACGGAAATCCTTATCCTGATCTTCCAGTTCGTGTTCGAAGCATGCATCGACTGGCAGAAGACTGGCGTCCTTCATCCGAAGCACACAGCGGTGTGGTTAGAAGATGATCCCTTATCGCCTTCTCTCTTTCCATACTCGCTCGCCTCTGTGTGTGTCAGATGGTTGCACATTTTGAGCAGTATTGCGGTCTACTGGACACGCCAGGTCATCACCGTAGACTCTCACGCGACATCACCGATTGCCATCCAAACCCTGTTGCAATGGGTGGGAAATCTTTCCTTGCAACTCATTGTCACGAGACATCCTGGTATTTCGGGGCAAGTCGACAGATACGAATATACACGGGTTCGAGCTGTGCTTGACCTCCTCCGACCACATATCCATCACACCTGGTCTCTTACATTCAACCTGACGCACAGCTCCTCGCTATCCGTGCTTTGGAGAGAACAAGGAGATGCACCACACCTCAGTGTGCTCACGTTGATGAGCAGTCCCCCAGACACCGGCAGCATGACCGATCTCCCTCGATTGCCCGAGCTACACCCTGCTAGAAACAGAAATAGCAATGGGTATAAAACGTCACTCGAAGCTCGTTGCCTGGAGCAAGTCACACTTGGTAGACACCTCTTTGACGATGCGCTAACGTTCGCGGAACAACGCAGTCACTGGTTCCGCAATATCACTTCCCTGACCATCCGTGGTTATGCGACCTCTTGTGGAAGTGGAGTTTCCTTGTACAAGTTTATCTCTACAATCCAGACTTGCGGGTTGCTAGAGAGATTGACAATCGAGGACGTTTCCTTCATCGACGATGTGCATCCCTCGTGCAGGTTCCGTCTCGAAGCTCCCATCATCCGCCTGCGCAATCTCACTGACGGAGGAGCCTTCGGAAGCCTTCTGTCGCAGAGCCTCGGAATTCGCTTGAAGGAAGTCGTCACCGTCGTAGACTGTCCCTTCGACGGTTTCGGAGGACGTGATTTATTTCAGACAAGAGTTTCTTCTACCAATCTCATACTCGAGGGAATGAGTGCGAGTGCCACTGCCATAGAATCGCTGGTCCGTTTGTGGAACGGAGAAAATCTCTCGTTGATCGACTGTCCTGGGATTTCCAGCTCGTTCCTCCGATGGATCCCCACAGAAGAGACGCCACCTGACCTTTGTCGTCTGCGAGTCTTCGATTGCGAGAATGTCAGCGCGGGAGGTATGATAGCCTTGGTGAGGTCACGACAGATCCAGTCGGTCATTGATGCGCTCGTCCCTGGTGATCGCGATGAGTCATGCACAGCGTTGGTCGAGTTGCATGTTCACGGGAGGGGCCCCCCTATCAGCACCGAACAGGCAGTGTGGCTCGCAGAGCATGTGGAAACGTTCTCTTGGAATACAAACACGAGATATGGTGTTCAATACTGTTGGGATGCTTCCGCTCGCGAATTGATTGTATTACATATAAATCACTGAAAAATCTATATCAGCTCTGGAATGTCAAGAGGTTTGTTGTAAGTCGTAGCGGTTGTTCTTTACCTAAAGTCGAAGCTACCAGCGCCAGGACTGTCGCATGGAATCCAGCTCCCACCCATCGCGTGACGCGGCCTCCACGATTCGACGTATGACCTGCAGTTCTAAGGCTCTTGCTTCTGAATTCCTCAACCCGTACTGTGGCTAACTTGCACGACAATAGCGCCGATGCGCACTAACGGTCGATACAATTCCGCAGCACTGCGAGGCCGACGAACCCATATAGCAGGCACTACTCGAGTGTTGCATACCAATAACCACCTAGCACCACTGTTGAGAGAAATAAAAATAAGGTTCGAATTGAGTCGAAACACATGCATTGACCGCACACATTGAGGATACATTACCGCAAAACGCAAGGAAGATCTAGAGTTGACCTAGAGTGTCAATGTCTTACCTGTTAACTCGCGGTAGACACCAGATGACCGAAACATGGAGGCACAGCGCTGTTACGATGAGTCGTAGAGTAGTCTTGGGGTGATGTATATGCGTCTCGCTAGATAAAGAGAAGCCAAGTTGCTAGCGTAGGGGCGTCAAATATTTGACCCGTTTGACTTGTGGCTGGCGCCCTCGTTCCAAGTTGCTACCTCTCAGCTCGAAGCCTGATGGGCCTTGAACATTGAACATCAATCGATCAAAACTCGAATTGTGGGCTTATTCATTATTACAACCGAGCTCAACACCGGTTAATCAATTTCAGAGAATCCTTTGGTGACGCGTACTGAATTCAAGATGCCACTCTTCAAACGACTGAAAACATGGTCACTCGCCGACGAGCCTGCAACGTCCTCGAATCACGACCACAGCGACGCCGGCTCGCGGGCAGTGGAAAGCCTATGCGGCGCACAACAAGAAGTCGAGCGTCAAGCAATGCTATATGACGCCCAGGTACATGATATACACAACGTGCGTTGATCACATTGGCAATCATGGCGCGTTCTTCGGTATGACCGTACCGTCTTAGAGGTCGCGACAGCGCTTTTTCTTCAAAGCACGTTTCCTATTCCCGTTTGGCGTTATTCGTACGTCCCATCTCCAATCCGAGCGTCGTTTGGTGTGCCTCACCGTTCTGTAGTCTGCGTTCTCCTGGGGTTCATTCTCATACAACCATATAACATGCAGGAGATGCACGCACACCTACTCCTTTTGATGCAAGAATATGAGATATCGCTCAGGCTGCCTGACATAGAATTTTCACGCATCGAAGTGGAGTGGGGACGCCTACGCAGCAATATTCCAGAAGTCTGGAAGTTGAACAATGACGGGCGCGAGTTTCAAGTAGGCGAAGTAATGAAGGCGCGGGGTCTCACTGCACAGTACCCTATCGTAGTGATACCTGGTATCATCTCCACTGTGCGTGATTCAATTCTGCTTGACCCGACGAACCATCCAGCTTAGGTAAACCTATAGTGTTTGGAGTCTTGGTCAACTTCACCTGAATACCGACCTTTCTTCCGCGAAAAAGTGTGGGGTGGTTTCAATATGCTCTCTCAGGTGGTATTCCATCGAGAAAGGTGGATGGCGGCCATGATGCTTGATCCGGACACTGGGCTCGACACCCCGGGCGCAAAAGTTCGAGCAGCGGAAGGTATCAATGCTGCGAGTAGTTTCATGGCAGGATACTGGATCTGGTTCGGTTTTCGACGTCTCAGATCAGAGCTATATATTCATCTGCCAATCCGTAGGGCCAAGATCATTGAAAATCTTGCGGTTGTGGATTACGACACGAATAACCTTTACCTTGCCGCATATGACTGGCGATTATCCATGTGGAATCTTGAAGAACGAGATGGCTACTTTTCCAAGTTGAAGGCCACGATTGAAGGTCTCAAGTAAGTCTACATTTGACAACGAGACGATCTCACTGTAGCTGTCCTGTCGTGCCTCGATGTAGAAAGCGCCAAGGCAAACGAGTGGTGATTACCGCTCACTCAATGGGCGCTACTGTACGTAAAGCTTCTTTGTCGAGTTATTCCATTCACATTGGAGGTTGGCTTAGGTGGCACTTGTAAGCTCTCTGCTGTACATCTCTTGTCAGAAAGAACATTGACCTGGTCGCGATAGTACTTGTTCGTGATCTTTGGGAGTCTAAGTACCGAGTGACTGAATTTCAGTAACGTTAGCTTCAAATGGGTAGAGGCCCCTGCACACGGGGGCGGTGGACCTGATTGGGTGGAGGTCGGTCTTATCACGCATCTTCTTTTGCAGACTTACAGTATCTCCAGAATCACATAGAAACCTTCCTTAGTATTGGCGGAGCATATTTGGTATGTGGCATTCCGCCAATTATGTGTCACATCTAACCAAGATACAGGGTACAGTGAGCATCTGCTGAGACCATTATCTGTAACGATAGTAATGATAGTGTCAACCATGCATTCAGGCAAAGGCAATGTCCGCTTTCCTTTCCGGAGAGATGAGAGACACCGTGGAAATGAATCCTGCGGGAGCCTATGGTCAGTGCCAGGAGGATACTGTTCACGTTCGACACGATAACCTCATTCCCGATCTAGTGCTTGAACGCTTCTTCTCCAGGAGTGAACGCCAGCAGCTATTCCGTAGCTGGGCTGGGAGTGCGAGCCTGTGGGTCAAGGTACAACTCTCATAGAACTCAACAATCACAGATCTCATTGTCATTACTCCAAGGGAGGAGATACCATATGGGGAAACGAGACATGGGCACCAGACGACGAACCTGAAGCTTCCCATTCGCACGGCGCACTCATTTCTTTCCGCCGTGAAATGGTTGCTGCACCCGGCGTGGGTGTTGCGGAGCAAACAAAGAACATGACGGCGGAAATGGTGGATGACTGGATTCTTGAACGCACGCCAAGCAGTTTTCAGGTTAGGCATTGTTTCATTTGGCATCGCACTCGAGCCATGAATTAAACTCGTTGGGATGGCAGAAAATGTTATCTACGAATTACTCTTTTGGGATTGAACGTGACGAAGAAGTGCTGGCGAGGAATGACTTTGACCATAGAAAATGGGCCAATCCTCTTGAGATAAGGTATTTGGACAACTGTTTCTAGGAATGGTTCAACTTATCAGTCGTGCTGGTAAGGCTTCCTAACGCCCCATCAATGAAATTCATTTGTGTCTATGGACACGGAAAGGAAACAGAGGTATGTATCGTCGTTGTGGACTTTTCAGTCTGATATTAACTTTAGTCGTTCTAGCGATCTTACTGGTAGATCGCGCCGACTTAATGACCATGCGCTATCTAGGCTGATTATTCTCGATTCGTAGGTATGCTCACGCCCCACATGTGCCGAATGAGTCGGTAGTAGATACAGAATTGACCAAGAAACAACAAGCGGAGATCGGCAATTCTGCTCGTCCCCTGTTGGATTACTTTTCTCGACTCCGCTCAAGTTGGATCGATGCAGAGTACACGAACGAGAACCTGACTCCCAAGGCATGAGATTTCAAGAGCGTCTCAAGGATATTCTTACAATGGTTACACAGGTACGCAATGGCGTGAGGATTGGAGAAGGCGACGGGACGGTTAGTCTTTTAAGCATGGGTGCAATGTGTATCGAAGGGTGGAAGCGTCCTCGGTGGAATCCTGGAAGAATCAACGTTACGACCGTGGAGGTACGGTGATTGATTGATACAGACGTGTAATCAACTAAAACGGATTTCCCCTGCTTCACAGCTTCCTCACCGCCCTGTGCTGAACATACCTCGCGGTGGTGCCAATACCAGTGACCACATCGACATTCTTGGATCCACAGCTCTGAACGACATCATTCTGAGAGTTGCAACTGGCGTTGGCCACGAGATTGAAGAGAGTGTTGGCTCTCGTATACGAGAGTATGCTCAGCGCATCAACTGGGGCTGACGTTATATTATGTTTGTTACTATTCACGACGGCATACTCGAATTTCGACCTTGTCTTCCGCCACAATATTGATGGCCAACTCTGCTGATCACGCACGGTACATGTAGCGCAAGTTCCTGGTCTGAATCGGTAACTCCAGCTACTCAGCTTGGCTTCGATGTTCCCCCAATGATATGCAACCCTTATGGCAGTTGATTCGTCTTTGTGACGTGAGTTTTGAATCCAGAGTATCCGGAAGGTGGAGTCCGCGGACCACAGTCGAGAGGTTGTATATAAAGCAGGGGCGTACATAGACCAACTCGAGAGAATCATCGAGCGGGACCATGGAATCCACCATCCCAACTGTAAGAAGTCACGCATCGTTGATTCCTGCGTCGTGGTTCACTCTCTCATCTCAAAGCGTACACAAGTGCTCGTCATCGGTGGTGGCCCGGCGGGAAGCTACGCCGCGTCTGCGCTAGCAAGGGAAGGACTGCAAGTCGTATTGCTCGAAGCAGCGCAGTTCCCAAGGTTCAGCTTCATGCGCTGTCTCGCGGTCCTAGTACCCTTTGCGCGTGCTTAAGCCTCCTCATTGCTTATCCGATACAGGTATCACATAGGCGAGAGTCTGCTCCCGTCTGTTCGCCACTATCTCAGGTTCATTGGTGCGGAGCAAAAGTTGGTTGAATATGGTTTCAAACACAAGGTACGTGCGGTTTCGATGTCATTCGACGGGGGCATCGGGTCACGTCGGAACGCGTGCGCCTTCTGACGCTCCTATAGCCAGGTGCAGCTATCAAGTTCAATCAGTTCAAGCGAGAGGGATGTACGTGACCTATGCTTCTTACTTCGGTTCACGTTCAAATGCATCTACGGCCGCCGCGTCAGACACGGACTTTATCGCGTTGGGACACAACAATAGCTCCTGGAACGTGGTCCGTCTCTGGTTGATTGTCTGATGTTCTGCATCTCCTGATCGACGACGCATCAGACACGTTCGGATTTTGACAATCTGCTTCTTGATCACGCAAGGGAATCCGGGGTATGCGTGTACGAAAGGACGAGGGTGACGTCGCTTCGCTTCTCGGAGCAATCACGCCCTGTGGTCGCTGAATGGAGGCGGTCTTACCCAAGTGATCGTTCGGGGATGATTTCCTTTGACTTTTTGGTCGATGCAACAGGACGGGCCGGCTTGATGTCCGATCGATACATGAAAAATCGACACTACAACGAATCGCTGAGAAACATTGCTCTCTGGGGATACTGGACAGGTGTTGAGACGTATGGTCGAGGAACAGAGCGCGAAGGGGCTCCATGGTTTGAAGCTCTGACAGGCGAGTGTGGTAAACGGTGCTCGAGAACTTGTGTTGACCGTGCCATAGATGACTCGGGTTGGGCTTGGTTTATCCCGCTTCATGATGGCACGACTTCCGTAGGTGTCGTCGTGAAACAGGAACGGTACCAGGAAAGGTGGAAAGGGACTTCGGGATCTTCTATGCTCGCACGATATCAAGCCCTCTTGTCGCTTGTCCCCAACTTGACCTGCCTGGTTGGATGTGGGACTTTGGTCTCGAAACCATCGTCCGACAGCACCCAAGGCCCTGTGGATGCACTGGTTCGATCTGCGGCGGATTTTAGTTACTCGGCACCGCAGTACGCAGGGGATTCATTTCGAATCGTTGGGGATGCGGGAGGTATGTAGAAATGTCTCCAATTTTGGTGATGTCAAGCTCCTTACAAGGGCCATAGCCTTTATCGACCCGCTATTCTCGTCCGGGGTCCACCTTGCGATGACGTCTGCCCTGTCGGCTGCAGCTTCGATCTGTGCATCCGTTCGTGGAGACTGCTCGGAATCCGCTGCTGCCGCGTGGTACACAGGAAGATTTATCTTGAGTTACACGAGGTAGGACAAGATTTACGAGGGATCTCCGATACTGGGAAGCTGAAATTTGGCAGATTCCAGATGGTTGTATTGAGCGCCTATGAGCAGATTCGGGCAACACGATTCGATATCCTTAACGATGTCGACGAAGATGGCTACGAACGAGCATTTACGTCCATCCGCCCAGGTAAGAACGACGTACTCGTGAGGGCATGTAGCCGCTGATCGGGTTATTCCTAGTCATCCAGGGAGCGTCCGACATGGGCACGTTATCTGAACAGGAACTTCAGAACGCCCTAGACTTTTGCAGCAAATTCTTTCACCCAACAACCCCGGAACAGCGTGCACGTGCGTTGAAATGCGGGCTGCCGGATCACCTTTTCGACGTTGCAGTGGCGCCGGTGGACCCTGAGGACATGGAGGTCACTTTAGGTAAGGCAGGTATGAAGTCAACAGAGATCCAGACCGTGAGAATGGTGATGGAACAGTCCAATGCTCGTCGAGTGGTACATCGAGAGTATCTCGTCAACAATCTAGAGGCGGAGGAGATTGACGGCTACGTGGTGAGGCTGCAGAGAGGATCGTTGGGACTATGGAGCGTGGCGCGACAAATATCCTAGCCTTCAGCCAGTAAGTAGTTGGCTCTATATCAACCAGATTCATCTAGGGGATCGGATCGTTAGGAACTAGTGCGCTCGTAACTCGCACCCAGAGGAGGTCATATGGATAACGGCAGCTGCAATCGGCACAATTCCCGTTCCAGAATGTTTTACTGAATTCTTGTCACCACGGTGATACGATCCCAACATTTGGACTGAGTGCGGCCCATACTCCTTCGTTTGCACAAAAGCAGAGTCGCCGCCCAGTGTTCTTCTTGATGAGCCATCGCTATGGTTCCAGTGCCCATCAACCGAGTGAACAAGTACTGGCCAACGCATGATGATCAGCGAGTCCGGGCGGTGCTCGAGGCTCAGTCTGCCGCCAGTCAGACCAGGTTGCTACAAATATTATTCGCTGTTCGATTAAAAGTTCCCAGGCTGATGGCTTGGCAGAAAGTGGAAGCTTCATCATATTGTTACCGACTGCGTTCTATTGCCAAGTTCGCATCGCAGAATACAACGACAGCTTTGAACTCGTTGAACCCCACTTTTGGTGGACTTTCCGAGTGTATCATCAATATATAAAGACCACGAGGTCGGTATGGCCCGCCGAGATATTGTGGAATTCATCTCCGGAATATCTAAGAGGCTGTTTGTATTCTCGTGGTTTCATGCTCAAATTTGATATGTCACATCTGGATCATTTCCTAGGTTCCTGAGATGATGGATACCGTATCCCCCCCGGGCAGCAGATATCACGGAAAATAGCAACTTCGCCCTGTACTCCATGCTTTCCCTCGTAACGCCTGTAAAACTTTAAAAGACACACGAAGAGTTTTTCCGACTATCCTTCCCCAACATGTCCCTTTTGTCGTTCTTTTTGTTGTCCTTGGGTGCCGTGCATGCGAGCCCTCTCAGTCGAGATACCGGCAAGGCTAGTCTCGCAATCTCGACCAGGATCAACACGGCTGGCGTCAGCAACTTTGTTGAGATGGAACAAGCCCATGTCCAATCCTTGAAACAGGGTCCGCCTCTCAGCAGACGCAGCACCAGCAGTGGGCCGGTCAATGTTGCGAATAGTGTCTGGTTCTACACGGTCGAGGTTGGTATTGGCACCCCTCCCACGTACCGTATGTTTGTCATTTGTTCATGCCTATGAACTGCCAAACTAAGAGAATTTCCTAGACACTCTTTTGGTTGACACAGGAAGTTCTAACACCTGGGTTGGAGCAAGCCAGCCATACGTTGTCACCAGCTCCAGCAATGACACTGGAAATACAGTCGTATGTCTAGCCCATTACACGTGTGCATGATTCTCAAGACGTCGATAGTCTATGACCTACGGTACTGGAGCATTCTTTGGAGAGGAGTGGCTCGATACCGTCACGCTGACTTCCGGCTTGGTAATCAACCAGCAATCCATCGGTGTTGCGAGTTTTGCCCAGGGTACCAATGGTTTTGATGGTGTTCTTGGTCTCGGCCCTATCGGCTTGACTCAAAATTCCGTCAACAACACATTCGAAGTCCCAACTGTTACAGACAATCTTTACACTCAAAAAACGATATCGCAGGAAGTGCTAGGTGTCTTCTTTGCCCCAGTTTCCGAGCCCAATAGCAATGGGCAACTCACGTTCGGTGGTTATGAGAGCTCGGTCCTAACAGGCTCGGTGAACTACGTTCCACTCACAACGACCTACCCTGCATCGAACTTCTGGGGGATCGACCAGTCAATCTCTTATGGCAATACCACCATTTTGTCAACGACCGCTGGGATCGTCGACACCGGTACCTCTCTCATCCTCATTGCCTCGGGTGAGTGACATGTTGCCCACGAACTGCCCGAACGCTGATCCCGTATCTGGGACCTGCAGATGCATTCCAGCACTACCAGGCCCTGACGAATTCGACTTTGGATTCTGTCACCGGGCTCCTGACTATTACCTCCGCTCAATATGCCAACCTGCAGACGTTGTCGTTCAACATCGGAGGTACTTCTTATGGCCTCACCCCGAACGGACAAATTTGGCCCCGTTCGCTGAATGCCGCCCTCGGAGGGAGCTCCAGTGCAATATACCTCGTCGTCAACAACATTGGTTGGCCGTCTGGCTTTGGCTTTGATTTCTGCAATGGATATGGTTTCCTGTACGTGTTCCTGTTTGTCTGTGATATGATTCCTCCCCTCATCATCTCTCCTGCGTAGTCAACGCTTTTACAGCGTTTTTGACACCACTAATCAACGTGTTGGTTTTGCAAACACGATCTACACTGACTCTAACACCAACTAGTACCATGTAGGTGAAAAGACTCGTGTTTGATGCTAGGGATCTCAATCGCGTGACTGCGTACTGGAGCATTATTGAAAGCATGTATATCGTTGAAGGTGTAATGGGCGTATATTTGTAAAAAGTGTGGATCGTGCTGATCTCCACGCAGCGACCAAGCTGAGATCTGAATTTTGTACGAAACGTGCCTTTTGTCAATATGTCATCGGTGCCCTCGAGGCGACATTAATTATCGAAGACTGTTCAAACCGAGCATTTTGTTCGCTGAAAGATGAAGCACATATAAAGATCACCGAAAATCTGTAGACGAAGGAGAAGAACGAATGGAAGGTGTGCCCGTTGATAAAGTCGAATCCATATCCGAACGGGCTTGGGACCCGGATGGTAGCTACGACGAAGTACGTCGCACCAGGGCTACCACCGGTGAAAGAGCACCATTGAGCGTAGGGGGCTGATTTGTGCGTTGTGGGCGTCACGTCATGCAACGTGCCTCCAATATTGAGCGTCGACCTCTGCAAGTCGGCGAACTGGTCGGAGGAGGCCAGTAGCAGAGAAGGGACGACCCATTGCGGACTGGTATTCCTGGGACGCAACTGCCACCTTGATGCTAGTCGGACACGGCAGGTCGCTCGTTAGTGGCAATGGGGAAGGGCGTAGTGTAGTAGAGTCGAGGGTACTAGCGATCGGCAACAGGATCATGTTGCTACCCTGATCGAACGATTCGTCGATACCCTAGTAGCTCGACACAGGGGAGGTCGTTGTGAGGAACATAGATGGACAGAGTATCAAAGCCGGAAAAAGTGAGCTTCCGATGTTCCTTATGCCGAGAGATGGTAGATTCCGTGTACGTCCTCGGATATCGTTCCTTGAGAGAGGCTGAAGATGGACTCGCAGACAATAGTTTTTGGGAGATACTAAGCGCTGAAATAGTCACTATAAACGGTATGTGGCCTTTTGTTCTGCTCATATTCGGTTCCGAGTTCAAAGTTAGGCTCCCGAAACGTTACTATATGCTTCAACTCGGAGACAGTGCGTTCACAAAACTTTAAACGGCTTCTGATGGTGGTTGCTGTTAGCGTACCCTCGTCAGTGGCGGATCCTTCAGGCTCAGATGTTCTCTAAGAACCTTTTGTTTTTCTTGCTCCTGGTCTTAGGTGTCGTGCATGCACTGAGCTCTCTGAGCCGTGATACCGGCAAAACAGTTCTCAAATTCTCCACGAAATTCAATACTGCCGGCTTCAGCAACATTGTTGAGAAGGACCGAGCTCGCGCACAGGCCTTGAAAGATCTCCCTCGCCTCAGCGAACGCAGTGCCAGTAGGAGGTCAGTCAGCGTCACGAATGCCGCTGTGTTCTACACAGCCGAGGTCGGCGTTGGCACCCCTCCTACATATCGTACGTTTGTTACCAATCATTTCTTCCAATGCTGAACCATTATAGACACCCTTCTGATCGATACCGGAAGTTCTAATACCTGGGTCGGGGCAAGTGAACGATACGCTCCCACCAACTCTAGTGTAAACACTGGGAGTATTGTCGTATGTGGCTGTCTTCTTGGTTATTCCGGATGTCAATTCTCATAGTATTATAGTTTGTCTCCTATGGTTCTGGGGCGTTCTTTGGAGAGGAGTGGCTCGATACCATCGCATTCACCCCCGACTTGGTGATCCACCAGCAATCCATCGGTGTTGCTAATTGGACCAACGGCATCAGTGGTTTTGACGGTATTCTTGGTCTCGGCCCCATTGACTTAACCATGGGTACCGTGAGCAACGCACTCGAAGTCCCAACTGTCACAGACAATCTGTACGCCCAAAGAACGATATCACAGGAAGTACTAGGCGTATTTTTTACCCCAGCTTCCGAGTACCACAGTAACGGGGAGCTCATGTTTGGTGGCCATGACAACTCGGTGACGACAAGCTCAGTGAAGTATGTTCCACTCACGACGACCTACCCTGCGTCAAAATTCTGGGGTATCGACCAGTCGATCTCTTATGGCGGCACCACTGTTCTGTCTTTGACCGCTGGTATCGTCGATACGGGCACCACCTTGATTCTCATCGCCACGGGTGAGTGATGTGTTGGGGAGTATCCAAATGCTGACAGTTCGCACCTCTCGGAACCCTGCAGATGCGTTTCGACGATACCAATCCCTGACAGGTGCAATCCTGGACTCCACCACTGGCCTCCTGACGATTACTCCCTCTCAGTATGCCAGGCTGCAGACGTTGTCATTCAATATCGGAGATACTTCTTATGACCTCGTTCCGAATGCACAGATCTGGCCCCGGTCGTTAAATAGTGTCGCTGGCGGGAACTCCGGTTCAATATACTTGGTCGTCAACGACATTGGAATCTCGGATGGGGTTGGGTTTGACTTCGTTAATGGGTATTGCTTCCTGTATGGTCTTGTTTCGCATCCACTAGTTTTGGTGCTCACATCGTCGGCGCATAGCGAACGCTTCTACAGTATCTTTGATACCAGTGGTCAACGCTTTGGAATCGCTAAGACGATCTACACAGATTCTAACACAAATTAGAAGCTTCCAAAATGCATGATGGGTATAATCGCGGGGGTGCCCAAGTACGCCGATGGACGATATATGTGGGACATGATCGTATATTAGCGTTAAGGAGCGCGAGCTTGGGAACAAATTCACGCGATTAAGTGCAAACCTCAGGCAGTATGCTGAAGGGAGTGGAAGAAAAGGGATGGATCCATACTGGCGAATTCACGACGAGTGGCAATCTGTGGTGGACGAAATTCGGCACCAGGATGGGTTTTCACGATTCCTCCTGCCCCCACGTTTCGAGGATCTCCAACAAGCCGCGGAATGTGGACCGGTGATCATCCTGAATGCGAGCGAATACACCTGCGACGCTTTGATCGTGCTCCACGCTCAGCCACCTGTTCGCGTTCCCCTAGATTGCTCGCTCGCCGATGTAGCTCGACTATGTTCGCAATTCTCTGAACTTATCCAGGACCCACATGCGTACGGGATAAACAGAGAGCGCTGGCTCAAGAAATGGTTGCGTGAGTTGTGGACGACCGTCGTCGAAGAAATCATCACGGTTCTCCAAAACGACGTTCGGCTCCCTACGGGCTCCCGAATCTGGTGGTGTCCGGTGTCCAAGCTTACTATCCTCTCGCTCCATGCTGCAGGTCCGTATCAAAAGAGCGAGAAAAATGTCATGGATATCTACGTCCCTTCATACGCTCCCTCTCTCTCGGCTCTCATTCGTGCGCACGAGCGTGCTCGTTCTCAGAAAACACACCCTGACGCATCTGGAGTCGTGAGCTTGATCTCGTTCGCATCCGTGGGTCAGGCGCGGCCAAGTGAAGACCTAGAATTACGCGAACTACCAGATGTGAAGCACGAAATCAAGAGGAGACTAGCATGCCCCCAGACATGACATTCGAGACCGTCATGGGCGATGCAGCCACCATCGAAGGCGCCGTCCAGGCATTCCGAGACCACCGTTGGGTCCATCTCGCCTGCCATGGCTCACAGCACGCCACAAAACCGTTCGAATTGTGGTTTGCGATGGGAGACGGGCCGCCCAGGCTCACGCGCACCACCCAGGAACGCTACACGCATTCCGAGTTCGCTTTCTTGTCCGCGTGCCACATGACGGTGGGGGACAAGCCCACTCCGGACGAGGCCCCTCACCTTGCGGCTGGGATGCAGTTTGCTGGGTCCAATGGGGTGATTGGGACGATGTAGGTAGACAATCCGATCGCGCACGAGGTGGTCACTCGGTTTTACAGGGAGATGTTCAGACGTCCAGTGATTGATTTTGAGCATGCGGCAGCCGCGTTAAACATCGCACTGATAGAGTCAGCTGAGAAAGTGCCGTTGGAAAAGCGGATCGTTTTCGTATATATCGGCATTTGAGCTCGTGGATGTCAGTTACTTTTTGTTTTTTGTCCGATTTTGTGTAATATGATGTCCTGGCATTGATGGTTTTGTAATGCATCATGATTAGGTGCGATTTGTTGAGTTTATGTGGACGATCTTCCCTGTTCGCAGTACTGTTAGTGAATTTCATTCGCTCTACGTGCATATGACGTTGTCTGTGTCACTTCAAAATGTATCATCGCATCTCGCAGGATGAAGCAGACGTGCATGACGGGTAACACAAATATCATTCCAGATACCTAAGAACATGATCCAGAATGCCTCTCCAATGGCCGCCGCCCGTTCGAAATCGACGTCTATAGCGGCACCATCAGAACCCCTGCATCCATCTCCGCGAGCCCGAGTATCTTCGGCCCACGGTGCATCGAGTGGCAGAAACATGATACCATGCCGGGGTAGAAGCTCTCTGAGCACCGTGTTTTGCAAATAGACTAGACGCCAGTCAGCATGAGACAACAAGTGACTGCTCCATCTTGTGCTCGCCTTGTGCATAATGTCCACGGATCTTCAAAGCCGGCTGTGTTCATGACATCTGCGTTGATGAACGCTGAGGGTTGCATCGCGATTCTGGGTGGAGATTTTCGAGAGATGCCTGCAGCCGTTCGAACTTCGTACACAGTGACCTATAGCATTCCGTTGGAGGTAGTTCGCAGTTCACCCTCGTAGGCCTCGAGAAGTGACCGCATTGCCTCGACGCTCGTGCGCAGGATCACACGCAGCTCGGAGTACGTCTTCGGCGAGTAAACGAGAATGGCCATCAATCGGCCACTGATCGGGTTCTTCCTAGTCGTCCAGGGAGCGTCCGACATTGGGCACGCGGTTATCTGAACAGGAACTTTTTTGCAGCAAATTCTTTCACCCAACAACCCCAGAACAGCGTGCACGTGCGTTGAGATGCGGGCTGGCACATCGAGAGTATCTCGTCAACATCTAGAAGCGGAGGAGATTGGCGGCTACGTGGTGAGGCTGCAGCATCATTGGGACTATGGCGCGTGGGATAAACATCCTGATAGCTTCAGCAAGTAACATCGTCCTTGACCACTGTCGACCATGGTATTGGGGGTAAATGCGGTTGTTATTTTAAAACGACCAAATCCAAGATGTGGATGGAGTTCACCGTCATTTCAACCAAGGCAGGTCAGTTCCGATCAGCTCCGCGTTGTGACCTTTACTAATGCTGCTGCGTGGGAGGTCCGGTAGTTGGAGACTAGAAATATCTACATAACCTCTTTAACCCCACTTGAACCCCAGAGCCAAGATGAGCTTCCTTTTGATGGCCGCAAATTCTTGAACCCCGTCCAGACCACCTGTCAAGTTCAGGTGACTTTGAAGCTTGGCGCCCCGTTAAATAAGTCGATTCGTTGCGATTCCTCCGACCCATCCGAGTCAGGGTTGTGGACAGATAATCAGAGCCCTAAATTTTGAGTGGCTACCTCAGTTTCACCTACCTGTCGCGGCCCCCATCAATGTCTGTACCCCACATCCCGGACGATTTGCAGCAAGGGATTTCCGTCGTCGTCCAGACAAAGTATGGTCCCTTGAGGGGCGGTCGAACCACGAATGGCGCGGCTGTCTTCCTGGGTAACGCTCTGATGCCTCTCGCCCACGTGAATGATTACCTGACCGTTTCTATTCACTTGGTCTAGAGGTTCCATATGCCTTACCTCCGATACGATTCCAAGACCCTCAGCCGCTCCAGGAGAGTTATCGATACGAGGACAAACATTATGTATTTGAAACGAAACGTGATTCGCGTATTTCTTGTCTACATTGGCACATCGCTGACAACCCCCGTCCGCGTCAGATTGTTATCAACCCAACAACAATGGGCAATGGGCCGGTGTGTCTAAGGCTCCGTAAACCACATTGCATTTCGATGTTTGACATCTATCCATCTATCCTATAGATGTTTCTCCAGAGGACTTGAAAGGGTATGGACACCCATCTGAGGACCCGTGAGGATATATTATCTCTGCGGACTCGTTCCTCTGTGCCGATCATCTTGTAGTCTCTTCTTGAATATTGCTGCGCCTTCGTCGTTCACTGCTACTTCCAAATTACCCGCGAAGGTCTATCTGCATGGCGGGTAAGTTAAGTAACTATTGTCCAGAAAACTCGGTTTCTCAGCACTTGTCCTTGCACCGATTTGTGCATATATTCACCCTCCAAGCTTTCTGCAGTTCGGATCACCTCACGAGTTGAATAGCCAGGCACAATATGTGTCTCAAGAGCGTTCAGAGGTTTGGGTGAACATTGGATATCGTCTTTCTGTCCTAGGATTTCTAGCATGCGATGAACCCAAGGTAGATGGGAACTTTGGTTTCAAGGACCAATGGCTTGGATTACTTTGGGTGCGGGACAACATTGCAGCATTTGGTGGTAAGCATCAAGTTACTTTGCGGGTTAGACGCGTACTTAGTACGTCGGAACAGGTGACCCAGATAACATTCAAGTTACGGGATTGTCTGCGGGTATGGGTTTCTTGATGCAATGTTTTTTGTTTCGAGCTGATGGATACTCATCTAAAGGTGGACATTCCGTTCATCAGATCTTGCATCACATATCTCGACTTCCAGCAGGGCAAAACTCACCCATTAGATCCGCTAGGTTGGAATCGAACGCCATCATGTAAGTATGGTTCTGGCGGCTATCCTCGATCCAAAACTCACCGCGATCAAAGGATCACTCCGAAAACAGCGGCAGAGCTTCGTCCACAGTTTGAGGCTTTGTGTCATGCATTGGGTTTCGACCCAAAGTTACCCGACATCCTTGATATACTCCGGGATCCTCGGAGAGTTCCTCCTGAAGTCCTCATGTATGTCATTGAGACGGACGCTGTTGGTGCCTACAATGGAACATTCCGTGGCTGTCTCGATGGTTCCTGGATGGCCACCAACCCTGATCCAATGACGTGGCAGCGCAGTGGTGAGTTTGGCAGGAAGCTCCGCGAAAAGGGGGTCAAGAGCGTGGTCGTTGGGCATGTTTCAGAAGAATGGTACCTATGTTCCATCTCCAATCCCATCAACAGCCCAGCCGACATCGTTCCAAACCTATTGCGGTACTACCCACAATCGGTCGTCGACGCGCTGATCTCAATGCATCCAACCCTCCCCGATACTGCGACACCCGAGGAGTCACAGAGACTGTTTGGAGATATTTTGGGTGACGGACAAGTTCACATACCTACACGATTGCTGGCGAGAGATTTACAACTCGTCGATTTCCCTGTACTCCGGTATGAGATACGATGGACGCCAGAACAGCTTCGGCCCAAGGGTAGGCGACGTCCCTTTTGTTTTCTTCAGTCCCGTTCAGACTGAAATGGTGGGCTTTGCGACAGGGTACGTGACCCACGCCACCGATCGCTGTCTGTGGATGGTGCGTATCCCGAGTCTTTACCCTCACCAGAAGGAAAAGTCGCTCGAGTGGCTCGACGCGGTCGACAGGGAAGTTGAGATTGTGGAAAGGGGGGGTCATTCTGGTGGACCGCTCGAGTTGGTTGTCATGCTCAAGGAGGACCAGAGCATCGCGTGGTCTGAAGATGCACGCCGGGAACAACTCTTCACTATTGCAGGTGTGCTGCCTGGCGAACGGAAGATCTGATCCAACTGTCCCAAGTCAGTGGTAGGGTGAATCAACAAAGGTTTGCACGTGTATATGATAAAGGGGAGGAGGTCACGTTCGTCCCAGCGCCCACGAGATTATGCTTCCGTTTGATATGTAGAATGAATCGAGGTACTTGGTATCGTCAACGTAATACCCACCTAGCGTTCATAAGATCTGAGGCGGTGTTTCGTCGGCAAGACCCAACTACTTTAGAAATCGATGCTTCGAGGCGAGGCTTGACCACGCGAGACGTTTCAGTGTGGGTAGTACCCCCTTCACCGGTGCATTACTAAGATCGTTGAGTGTCTCGAGCGGTTCAAAGCATTGGATGGACGCAAAACGTAGACCGTTCTATGAGATTTATGATGTCGGTAACCGCACTTCCTCGGTTATGCATATTTTGGAGCTGCCGGATTAGAAATATGTTCTCAAAGGTGGAGGTAAAATTGACGTACTACGTGGCCGGGATGAACCCGGTCGATGGCGCAGGAATACGATATAAGTCAAGTAAGCCACACGGCGATCCCATCGGCGACCGCAGCTCTCACGAATATTTTGGATCGATCCACTGATTCTATCATTTTGCCCAAGAATAAGATGAGGGACCAACCCGTCCAAAACACTTGGGTTCCAACTCGTATAAGCAGCAGCCCATTGTTGATGTAGATGGCCAACAATCTGATCGCCGTATCTTTCGAAAAGGAAAGG
Organism: Butyriboletus loyo; assembly: GCA_038093515.1. Taxonomy (NCBI): domain Eukaryota; kingdom Fungi; phylum Basidiomycota; class Agaricomycetes; order Boletales; family Boletaceae; genus Butyriboletus; species Butyriboletus loyo. The sequence goes on from JBBPSI010000155.1 coordinate 44,464, forward strand.
CAGCCACAGGTCCCTTGTACTATTAGCGCCCTCTCGATCTCTGCTATTCTCGCGACGCTTGCCATTTACTCAGCGCGGCCGAACTTCTATTGAACAGGTACGACATGGTCTGACATCACACATGCCATCTCACAAGAAGTGTCTCGGACAGACATGGCAAAGACTCCGAGTCCAGTAAACGCACTGTTAGTCATAGACATGCAGGTGGACTTCATTACTGGAAGCCTGGCCGTCCCAGATGGTCCATCGGTTATCGACCCCGTCAAGGAGATCATCAAGCTTCCGTTCCATGCCCGATACGCCTCTAAAGACTGCCATCCATCTGGCCACATCTCGTTTGCCTCCGCTCACCCAGGCAAGGCCCCTTTCGGGCTAACGATCATTTACCCACCGGAACATCTCGTTATAGCCAAAGGTCAAGACGTGAAATCGATCGCACAGCGGGGTCTGGAGCAGGTGTTGTGGCCGGACCACTGTGTCCAGGCTACGCCCGGCGCGCAGCTCGTCGAGCCTCTGCGCGAAGACCAGTTCGATGCGATCATCTTGAAGGGAATGGATCCGGGCGTAGAATGTTATTCTGCGTTCAAGGATCCCTGGGGGTTATTGGTTTCGAACCTCGAGGCGTTGCTCAAGGAGAAGGGTGTGACGGACCTGTACATTGTTGGTGTGGCCGGGGATTATTGTGTCAAAGAGTCTGCCATCGACGCGGCCAAGTTCGACGCTTGGAAGACGTGGGTGGTCAGGGAAGGGGTGAGGAGCGTTTCGACGGACGGGAAGGAATGGGACGTCCTTAGGGCTGCGGGAGTGGGCATCATCGATACAATTAACGATCTGAAAGCGAGATTAGGTGCATAGTTATCGACGATCGTGTTTTGTACCATGTATGTATAATAGTTGTAGGGATTTACCAAATATCTTGGATTCCACAGGTGCTCGGTAGAAGTTTCCACATCGTTTATCAAAGATGTGCTTTGATGCCTCCACTTCTCCACTCGATCATCCCACTCGTCCCAGGAATCTTCTCATTGTCCTTCGCATATATAAGTCTCCCGGCCCTGTCCCCTCGTAGATGCCCACTGGAATTCTCTCTCATCTTCACGCCAAACGAGCTCAAGTATGGTATTCTTCGCGTCATATAAAAAAACTCCACTGCATTAAGGGGGAATCGAACCCCCGGCGGGTCGATGGCAACGACCCAGGTTACCACTACCCCATTAATGCCTGATATTTGAGCGATGTAGCCACCCGATGGCTCTGCTTGATGGGTCCGTCCTTCATGCTACTTCTACTACCCGTCTAGGATGCGACACCTCATGTCACCGTCCAAGTAGATTTTCATACGAGGGCACGATCAAGCATCGGTTCCTCAAGCAAGCTCCGCATCCCGGGAATAGGAAATCACCCTCGCAGAGGCACCTCAGCTAATTGGGATTATGAAACGAAGAGAAAGACAGGCCCACGAAGTGTGTCACAAGATGATGCACAGAAATTTGTCAAGGAATAATCATCGCAGGCTCAGCATATGACCTTCGAATGGAACTAGTTGCAATCATGATGCACGTTCAGACCTTCAGGACGCAGCAGCAGATTAGTACGGCTGATAGCACAAAGCTGATAATAATAAACTGGCATATGAGCGCGACAAAGTGCCATAACGAGCGGGTGTTTAGTCATGTTTGGCGGTTTTCGCGGTCACGTGGTCAGCGCGTTGGCGAGGATTCCCACGGTCGTCGTTGTTCTTTCTTTACCCCAACTGCTCGCGATCAACGCGAACGCGACGAGACCTACGACAGCAACGACAGCAACGACAGCGACACCATCGTGTAACACGCTCCAGAAGGGCTCTTATGAGCGCACAGCGATCATCGGCAGCGCCCCCGTTAAGGGATAGACTGCTTTCAAACTCTCCCGACCCAGTTCAGTCATCGATTCGTCGCGACTCAGCCAAAGGATGGGGCAAATCGTCGTCGCCGAGCTCAAATTCGGGGACGACACCACTCAGGATTGCAAAGCGCGAAGGAAAACCCTCCTTTCCTCTAGTTGCGCGACGATCTTCATCCAGTTACAAGCACGTCAGAAACAGCAATCTCGTGTCAAAATCACCGTTCAAAACTCAATCTTCCGCTCTTCCCGCTCCATCCAAACCCTCTACCTCTACACCTAGCGATCCCTCCCCCATTCAGCAAGGCACTCGTCGAGTTAGCGGCGAGAAACGGCCTCGCCCCGATTCTATGCATGAACAAGCTGAGAACGAGAGACCCTTGGCATTCAAGCGCGAAAGGCGCCAGTCCAAAGCTTATCAAGGTCTCATTGAGAAAGAGCCCGTCACGAAGAGCCCCTTCAAACGCGTGGTCAGCGCCGAAGAAGAGCAGCCACCGCCCGTGCCTCCCAAAGCGACGTTTACACCCGCGCCACCATCACCTCCCCCTTCGGCACCCCCTTCCCGTCCAATTACTCCATCGCGCCCCTCGCTCGTTTCAAAACGACTTCACGGGCCCCGGGCCGCAGATCAGCCCTCGTTGGATGGTAAACGACGGAGACGGAAAACAGTAACGTTTGATGAACGTTGCGACGTCTTGGAGTTTGATCGAGACGAGGAAGAAGAAGAAAAACCCTTCTTTTCATCTGACGAGGATGATTACGGTGAACCCGATCAGGCAGTCGAATTAGAGACTCATCACCAACAGGGTCACGATAACGCCGTGGGCGGTGATGGTGGAGAACAGTGTAGTTTTGAGAGTGCTCAGCTTGGTGATGCAGACCAAAGCATCACTGGTATCGTCGACAACATGTTGCAATCTACTTCTCTCGCAGGACTAGGCTGGCCTTCGACCCCTAGTCGCCATTCCCCTCTGCCTGTTGACATGGAAGCCGAGGACGGGGTTCCGTACGGACGCACTCATCACGCAGAGCGCGCACGGCGCCGAGCCAGTGTATCGTCTCCTGCTATGTCTGACCTAGGCTTCCCCTTCCACGATTCTGAGCATTCCGTACAGGGCTCTCCTTCGACGCCTCCTCGAACAGCAGAATCCTCGATGGACATATCCTCTGGCTCAGAGATTCCACTTGGGAGGTCGACGCATGTTGAACGTGCGCGCCAAGACCAACAAATGGATGAAGTTGAGACAGATGTCAATATGATGCCACCGTCACCGAGCCCAGCGAAGAAACCTGTGCGGAACGAGCACTCCAATCGGGATTCGCTCATCCCGCGGTTTGAATTGCAGCCGCCCGGAAATGAGAGCTCGCTCAAGAATAGTCATAGTGGTGGGTTTGGGTCATTCCTCTTCTAGTTTTGACGCTAATAATGCACGATGTAGATTTATCTACTGCCGACCCTTTCTCCGCATCAGACGCGAAGGAAGACGCTGAGGAGCTGTCCTTTACTTCATTCGACGACCCATTAGACCCCGTCAACTTGTCTATCGGTCAGTCGGAGGTGTCATTGTCCAACCTGGATCTGGAAGCCGAACTTCGAAAGGTCTTTAATCCGCTACAATCCGACAACAAGAGTGATGTCCCCAGATTGTCTGACCTTATCCCACGTACCGCGTCGTTCTCAACGAGTACTCCTCCCCCTACTACCCCTCCTCTTTCTTTTGTCACGTCTGGTTCATCCAATGTCTCCGCCGCCGATCAGGCTGTGCAGAGGGAAGGCAGTCCGCCACCTCATAATCCATCACAGTCACGCATGTCCCCTGTCCCTACCCCCATTGGCAGCGTCGCATCGCGCCCAGCCTCTCCATCAGGGGTGACGCTTCAGCGTAGTTCGGGTTCGCCTACAGGCTTGAACATGCGCCGACGATCAGATTCCCCTCTTGTTCTCTCCAGACTCTCCGGCTCACCGGCCCTCAGGTCCGCATCTCCATCCGTGCGGACGGGGTCTCCTCTACGCGACACTGCAAGCGCTCAAGAGCTGCAAAGCGAGCGCATGCCAAGGACAAGAATCAGTAGAGAAGATGTTCAGATGAGGTTGATGCAGAAAAGAAGTATGGAAAGCCCATTGGGATCACCTGCCCCTGGTTCCCCTGCACCCCCTGCGGAGCCACCTGCAGTCGAGAGAGTGGATGAAAAGATTCTCCATGAGCAGAGCATTGTGGTTCCAGACGGCGGAGGATCGGACATGATGTCTGGCATTATTGATATCAGCGCTGAGTTTGCGATCATCGAGACCGCTGAGAAGCGCACGATGAACTCTGCGACCGTCAATGTCGACGAACAGGAAAATAGCAAGCATAATGAAGATGATACCATCGATGGTGATATACTATCTGCTGCCGCAGATGGTAAGTTGCCACCTACTAACTCATCAACCACGGAGCTGCTTCAACCTCGGCCTACACCAGCACGCCCGCAGACAAGCTTTGATATGCACAAGAGAGGTTTCGACGTTAGCGGAGGTCTAGCGATGGGATCGCGAGACTCAATGGGGTCCATCCAACTCGGGGAAATGCGGTCGGCCCTGGACCGACTCATGGACAGTTTCGGCTCGAGCACCAAGAAGCCAAACGCACGCTCCCAAGTTCGAGTCGAGTTAGCGACGGAGGGAATCAAAGCTGGCCAATTCAGTGCCAATACGAGCAGTAACATTGGGGACGACAGCATGCAGACGGAAACCGACATGGATCTCTCGCTGGACGATTATCGTAGTGCGCCTTTCGAACAGCCCGCTAGCACCGCGCCGTTACCGATACAGCGCGCTGCGACAGATTCGGCTGTCTATACGGCACCTTCGTTTAAGAGCCCGGTGGACGAAGCGCCTGCACCTGCTTCGCCGACCAAAGACGCCATTAAAACAAGGGAGCAGTTGATTTTGGAGAAGCGAAGGCAAGCGCGGAAGAGGGACGAGGAGGAGTCGATGGGCTACTATACACCTCCCCGCCCAACGTCAATGCCACCGAGTACTGGTCGTCCGAGCCGAAGGCGTAGTCGTAGTACTGGCGACGCCGGTACACTGACGAAGCGCGATTTGCTTCTCGATATCGGAATTTCTGACACTGAAGAGGAATTTTTGGCCGACAGCATATCGAAGGAATTACGAAGGCTTGATCCCGAGCACCGTCAGGGCGTAAGTTATTCTTGACGGATGCAAAAGATGATCTCGCTCAATGCAATCTTAAATGACAGAAGTACCGCGTCCGCGAACATGAAGCTATTTTTGCCTCGGCAGATGCTGATCAGGTCTCTCACACATCTTTCGCTGGCGATGTAAATGGTGGTAAGGCTTGGAAGGCTGTCAGACGCCCTTCTGATATGGTGCGTTTGATGTTCGTATTGTCTACCAAATACTCTAACGGAAGTAGAACGAGTATGCTAAGCAGATCAAGGAGTACCGGTCTCAAGAAAAACCAGGAAAGGCACACGGTAAGGTCTTTGTTAGAGGCAAGTATGTCCTTTTTTTCCATGTGCGCTTCCTCATTCCGTTCTCCTTAGTACTGGGTGTAAAGGGCCTGAGGGTTCCCATTCCGCAGCATGCCACGGCGCTGATGTGCACGTTAAACAATGGCATCCACTTTGTCACGACACCGGAAACACGGTTGTCTCCTGATGCGCGCATCGACCAGGAGTTTGAGTTGTATGTCAATTTCTGCATTTCTTCCATACCAAGCTAAGCGTCTCTCGTCTAGAATTGAGCACAATAAGCTTGAGTTTACGCTCATGTTGAAGATTCGACGCGATCCTCACATTGTTGCACAGTTTAAAGCTCTCATACCACCTCCTGCACCACCTCCCCAACCAGTGGCTCCACCGCCGAAGCCCAAGGGTGGCATGTTCAGTTTTCTTTCATCATCCCCGAAAAAACCACCCGCACGAGCTACGCCACCTCCTCCCCCTGCACCCCCGCATAAACTCCCGGACAATCTCGCTCGTTACCTGAAGCAAGACGGTACGCTTGCAAGAGCTTTTATCTCATTTAAAGACATCGCAGCGCGATGTGACACCCGTCTGCTAGAGATCAAGTACCCATTGATTGGTCAACGTTCCGAGGTTTCGGGAGGTGCCACGACGATGGAACTCGGCGAGATTGTTCTTCAGATGTTCAGGCTACCATCCCTTCCTGGTGTCGTGTCCAACCAACTGCCCTTGAGCTTGGACGAATGTCTTCGTGGGCTCAGACATGTCGCCTGGCATAAAGTCACGTACTTTGAAGGTATGCTGACGCAGAACGGCGGTGATTGCACTGTGAGTACTACCGCCGCTCGGTGTTTGATTTGGATCTTAAGCCGCTGGCTTTACAGACGTGGCGACGACGAATGTTTAGAGTGACCGGGGCCAATCTCATTGCGTTCAACGATGTGACCAAGAAAGCCACGGCAACGATCAACCTGAAGAAAGCCATTGTAGTGGAGGACACTCAAGATGCGCGATCAGCCGTGCTCAGTCCTGATGGTCGCTATAGGGGCGATTACGATTCGTTGATCTCTGTGGAACGTTCTTTCAGACTCGTTTTCCCTTCTGAACAAGAGATTTTGTTTTTTGCTGATTCGGACGAGGAGAAGGCGAGATGGTATGTCGTGCGTCATGGTTCCTACACCCTTGCTGATGCGTGTCGTCCAGGCTGGAAGTCCTTCGCGCCCTGGTTGGTCACATACCCCCGAATCCGCTTTGGGCGGAGCTTATTTGGCAACGTCAACAAGAGATTGCTGCGCAATCTCATCCGGGTAGTTCAGCGTCATAACTGGTAGGCATGGATAATGCAATTCTCGAGTACGTTTGTTTCTTGTTATCCCTTGCCTGGCTTTTCGTTTTCTCTTAAGTATGCCAATACTTTTTTTTTGTTTTATCTCCGAACCTTTTTTTTTGTTTTTTGTTTTCCGCCACTCATTCTTATTATTTTTGATATGCTACGCACGTGGTGAACTTTTAGTAAAGGTTGCATATGCTGTCTCCTTTTCTTGTAAGAATACAAGTATGTTTATAAATGCCACAAGCTTTGAAACTCGCTGTGATCTGAGTGAGTGATTGGTACAAGGTCCGTTAAGTATTGAGATATCACTCGATGATATCTTAGACTTGAGTTCAAATAAATTATCAATCTGACTGGTTGGATGGCTTGCCCTTGCTGAATTTCCGTATAACGATTGGGTCCATTCTTCAACTGGCTGTTCCCCCTGAAAGGGGAAATCATCTGAGGAGGCATGAGCAAATCTCTTCAGCCTGTATGTTTGTATCATCTTAAACAATATCTTATGATAGAGCTCAGTCATTGAAGGAGGTAGATATTGAAGAACTAATGCACCTTTTGTTGAACTGCTCCCAGCAGATCATGATCACAACCCATGCAGATAGGGAGGGGTCCTAAGCTTCAAGCTTCAAGGCTTGTCTGTCTCCCATAGCAGGAGTTTGGTATCCTACCTACATTAAACATATATTAGGATTATATAATAGTGGGTCTCAAGCATGACCACCAGTTGGCCAAATAGTGACTGATGTATCAAAAATTAGTCACTCGCTACAGTGGTGGGTTTCAGGCTCCGACTCAATCATTCTAAGTGGAGTTTTAACCTAACCTAACAGCAAAAGAAGTTACCAAAAGTGTAGTCAAAAACACTTAGGGCCGAGTGGCATGTCCAATATTTAAAGCAGAGCATAAACATGCCATTTATTGAACTTTTCATGCTCCTCAGCCAAGCTTATGTAAACAACTAGTTGGTCTTAGCTGGGCCAACTAGTTGGCCCAGCTAGTGTTTGAGACCTGCTAATATACTGATTACATAACATGTGTAGTCAGACTATATATGTACTTTGAACTCAGCTTATCTGAGTTCTAATCAATTGTGTTCTTACACCACTACATGCATACCAGCAAGCCTCTAACAATCAATCAGTGAGTACCTTTAGTACACCCTCACATGCACCCTTTCTACAGGTTATGAGCCCTGCAGTGCTCAGTTGAGCCTACTAGTGCAGTTGGAAACAATTTGCACAGTAGTGTTTCCTGATGCTAAGGTTAATTGGCTGCAGCACAAGTCAATGATGACTTGTGCTGGCTGGCTTATACTTTTGGCTGTTTCCTCCAGACTCCAATATGATGCAAAAAAATTGTTGTGATATGTTTCCCAGCACTCCAATTTGATCCTTCTGTAGAAAGGGTGCATGTGAGGATGTACTGAAGGTACTCACTGATTGATTGTTAGGGACTTGCTGGTATGCACATAGTGGTGTAAGAACAAGATTGATTAGAACTCAGATAAGCTGAGTTCAAAGTACATATATGGTCTGACTATATATGTTATGTAATCAGTATATTATATAATTCTAATATATGTTCAACACCTTCTGCAGATTTTGGAGGATAAACCCATGTTGGGACTTTGCATTTCTGATTCAATTTGCATTTTTCCATAGATCTTTTATTAACATTTCAATTTCTATCTTCACCAAATCTGACCTCATGTCCCAACCCTCAATGGCTCCAACTGGGTATCATGGTGGCCCACCATGTTGGCTCACATCAGAGCCACTGGCAACACCTGGATCTTTGAATTCTCAAAGCCTGCCACCCTTGACACATCCTCTAGCAATGAAAATCACAACAATTACATTGCCTGGACCAAGGCCAATGACATGAATGCCAGCACCATCATGTGCCATCTCTTCTCTGTGCTCCAAGCAAAATATGGAATGGAGAGCTTGGCCTCCCAGTTGATCAAGGCCCTCAAAGAGGAATTTGTGATGACTGGGATTGCAGTGGCATACACAATCTTCAAGGAGTTGATGGACATGCAAGTGCCCTCCCCCTGTCACCCTACACCTGCCCTTTCCAAGATCGAAACAATGTTCACTTGTCTTCAGACAGTGGGATGCCCCATTTCCAACAATGTCCAGGCCATGATGCTTCTGGCTAAACTACCCATGTCCATGGATGTGGTGGCCCAGATGATTGCTCAGGGAAAAGATGCTGCAGGAAAAGTGAAGGTCCCTACCATTGCCAAGATACATGCAGCTGTGGTCCTGTCATGGGACCAGCACCATCTCTCAGGCAAGAAGAAAGGTAACCACCAAGCACAATCTAACACAATAAGTTCAGTGAAGCAACAGGGGGAAACCCCTACTTTGCAGCAGCAGCAGCAGGGAAATAGGGGAGATAAGGAGAAGAAAAAGATTTGGCATGGACACAAAGGCAAGGGTAAATGTTATGCTTGTGGTGCTAACAACTAGACTTCAGGTAGCACTCGAGAGTAGCTACTAGACTTCTTGGAAGGAATCTCAGACTATGTCCAAGTGTGCACACTTAGAGTCTGGAGTGAAGGAGTTGCTAGCAAGTAGATTGTGTAGAACTAGATGGGTTTTACATGTGTACATCACTGATATTTATACTAGGGCAGTCTGCACACAGATTGTGCCTATAAGAGGTGGTAGGAGTAATAGTGAGTCAGAATCGTGTCACTATGAGTCAGAAGTCAAAAGGGGAATATGACTCTAGAAGAGTTTAGAGTGAAATGGAAACAGCATATGAAAGAGGAGCATAATGACTAAGTGAAGAGTAGTCAATAGTTGGTAAGTAGTATCTGGCATAGAAGTGTAGCCATTGGGCCCACTGTAGTTTGAAGAGAAGGGAAAAATAGGGGCTAACTATAACAGTAAACAGGACCAAGTCCACCTCACCTCTGCTGCCATCTTTGACAGTCCCCCCACCATGTTGATTTCCCTCATGCCCAGTGATCAACCCATGGCTCCTCACCCATTAACCTGTGCAGTTATACCAGGGGAAACAAGGCCTGCCTGCTGATACTCATATCCAGCAGATGTTTTCTCTTGCCAAAAGGCTTGAGACCCTCCTGCCAGACTATCCAGGTACTGGACACCACATTACTGCTACCATCCCCACTTCCCACCACTCCCAAAATCAATTGGGATTTCTCTGATGACAACAAACCACCAGTGAAACATAAGCATTTGAGAAGCTTCTGTAACAAGGAGCTAATCATGCCATCTGCTCCTGTACCAGCAGAGACTGGGACACTGAGGACTTCATCAATGTGTACAGTTCAGTCAGGTGGCCCTCTGATGATAAAGATTGATTCCTATCAATGGCTAAGGCATTTCTCCCAGAAGATTTTTTCAGAATTGGTAAAGTCTGAGCAGGTGCACTGAGGGCAATGAAGGATGCAAGGGTGAACATATCAGTGGAAAGACTCACTGATAACACAAGAGTGAAAGTATTGCAAACAGGTATACTTGAAGAATATAAGGAGCAAGGCTCAACTTAGAGATATCACAGTAGTGGTGATAGAACTGAAAGATCTAAAGAAAAGTGACAAGCCATAAGGGCTGTTTTTTATACAGTACAAGAGTGTTTGTACTTGTATTCTGTATAGTACCTATATAAGGTTAGGTATGAACCATATGACAATATGTTAGAGATAAGAGATAAGACTAAGCATATCATCCAATAGCATAGTAAGAGCTATTTGTAATGAGACAAGCGTGACAGAGTCTAGACAATGATGTCATATAGACCAGTCTGGAAACGTAGTGGCTGTAAGTGAAATACATAAATAGAACACTACCATTTCAACAGATTTGCCTAATATCAATTTGAGGTTAGTATCATTTTGATCCTCTTCAGATGCTTGCTTACAAACATTGGTTGACTCCTACTTCTGTGGTGATCCCATAGTTTATAGTATGGTAGCATTGGTGAATGTAGTAGGTACAGTGGCTCAAAAAACTGTCTGCATGTTTGCATGTTTTACATTAAATATCACTCAATGCAATAACCCCTGATCCTAACCCTAGGTAGTGGGTGTATGAAATAGGGTACCCACCCTTGGCCTTCTATTGGCCCTGGAATCAGGTAATATGGATAAGGCTTGATGGAATTTCAGCTATTTTAAAATGACAGGTCATGTGGACAGTTTTTTGACTTTACAAAAATCAAACTATCTAGTATTTGGTATGAGCTCCCTTGACCTTGATAACTGCTTCAACTCTTCTGGGCATGCTTTCTATCCATTTGTGACACTGTTCCACAGAAATGTTCCCCCACTCTACCACCACCCTCTCCCATAATTGATGAACTCCTGTAGGAGCACTATTACATATAAGCTGAGAGACAACTTTTGAGGTGATTCCAAGTGTGTTCAATGGGGTTGAGGTCTGGAGATTGTGCAGGCCAATCCAGAAGCTTGATTCCTTGCTTCTCAAACCAATTCTGGGCTCTTTTGGAGGTATGTTTGGGATCATTATTCTGCTGAAAAATGATATCATGTTGAGAAATTCCAGATTTCTCCATGTGTTATAGCAATTCTTCCTCTAGAATTTACACATACTGTTCACCATCCATCCTCCCCTCAACCTCACTTAAAGCCCCCACTCCATTGACCCTATACCATTAGGAAACTTGCTCCAAACTTGACTGTACCTTTAATCTCTCTGATAGTTAGGCCCTCTCTCTTCTTTTTCCACACATACACTCCTGTCCATCTGACCCAATTCTATTTATTTTGGTCTCATCTGACCAAATAATCCTCTTCCAGTCCTTATTGATACTTGAGAGCAAAGGCAAATCATCTTTTTCTAGGGCTGATTGGAAGAAGACATTTCTTCTTCTTCATCACAGCCTTTAAATGCACCCTCCTTGAGGTCTTTTCTCACTGTATGGGAGGTTCAATGATGGAATTGATGAAATTTATAGCCTGGACTGCATTTTTGGCCTTGCCAGTAATGATTTGCTGGACAATAGCACATTTGTTGATAGGAGTAAGCTTAGAAGGACAGCCAGCATGAAGCTTCTCCTTGTCAGGTTGGATCTCTTGGAGTACCCTAGCCACAGTAGACTTCCCTAGGCCAGTCTGGGAGGCAATCTTCCTAGTTGAAAGGCCAAGAGAGGAGAGAGAGATAATATTTTGTCTTAGAGAGGTGAAAATGGATTTCATGGTAATGGTGAGAAAATAAACATAGGAGGATGGGATTTATATATGTTGGCTGACACTCAGTTACATAAAGGTGACATAATAGGACCCTTGATGGATGTATGTAATGATATTACAGCATCTAGGGTCTAATATATGTGATCAAAACTTAAAGTCAAAAAACTGTCTGCATGACCTGTCATTTTAAAATAGCTGACATTCCATCATGCTGTTACGCTGGGCGCTAACAATTGAACAGCGAGGAGGCACTCTGGAGTGGCCTCGAGACTCGAGAGACGATTCTGGAGTGAGTCTCAGACTATGTCTTAGTGCGCACACTAAGAGTCTGGAAGTGATACTAATTGCTAGCAGGAAGCTGCGTAGAACTAGATAAAGTACAGGGTGTAAAGACAGTGGCTTTATACTACTGAGGTCTGCGCACAGACCATGCTCCCTAATCAGGTCGCGAGAGCAAAAGTACAAATGAGGAAGAAACACTCTAGAATGTTCCAGAGTGTGAAAGAAAGCGCGTCCGTGCGCGGGAAGTGATGACTAAGCTAGAGCGGCTCATACCGCTCAACGGGCACTAGCAAAAGGCTAGGCGAGTGAAGTAGTCCTAACGGTAATGGAGAGAAAAAGTATACCACTACCGTAACATTACCCCCTTCCCATGGTGGAGACTCCGACTCCACAACTTGAATACTCCCTTCACTGAGACGCTCCCTCGTTGAAGTCGTAGTCGTAAGGATCGTCGGCAGGTAACTCCGCCCATGCGTCGTCCCGGAACGTGCAATTGGCGACGATATGGCCAACGGCGCCGCATAAGCCGCAGACGCGTTCTGGGCAAAACTCCTGTATATGACCAGGGGCGATGCGGCGACAGAACGGACAGGTGTAGTTGGGACACTCCCTGCGGAAGTGGCCGACGGTCCCGCACTCGAAGCAGAGTTGCGGGCGGACGAGGCGAGGTCGAGTAAGGTTCGGGCTGGGATCAGGGGATCTATCGTCGACGACGATAGGGGAATCACGAGTGCCCCGACCAGCGAGGTAGGGGGGCGGCGGTCCGTAGGAAGAGTCATTAGAGCTACCAGCTGCGGCGGCAGGGGTAGTGGCACGGGGAATAAGTTGGATCGAGGGGGTTCCTCGACGAGTGGACGGTTGGGGGGTGACGGAGCGGATGGCCCGATTGGCGATTCTACGTCCTGCGGCGGTAAGGGTGACTGACCCTGGGATGGCTCCGGCCTGGAGTAACGGTTGGCGAGGTTGGCGACGCACTGTACGAGGCGGTAAGGGGGAGTGTCGACGAGCGACCTGGGGCTCGTCGACGTCGGTCCGAAAGGACTCCAAGGACTCCCCTGTGGTCTCACGAGAAGAGTCCGCTACCAACGTGGTTGCAGGTGACTCTCGAGCGGATGGCGCTGGAACAGGTACAGGCGAAGGAGATCTTGCCGGGGGAGGACGAGGCACTGGATTGGGGCCGCGAGCCATGGGACGGAGGTAGCCGATGCGGTCGGCGGAGTGAAGGTAAAATTGCCGCTCCCTAGGAGCAAGCGCGATGAGGATGGGACGGAGGACTGGAGCCAGAATACCTGGCAGGAGCTGATCGACCACATAGCCGAATCCTTCGGCGTGGAGGATATCGAGGGTGTAGCCCCTAGCCTCCATCAAGGAGGACTCAAGGGCGGCGGCATAAACGGGTGGCTGGTTGTCTGGGCACAGACGGGTGTGGACGGTGCGGGCGAGGGCGTAGGAGCGGTATAGAGAAGCGAGTGTGCGGAGGACATAGTCTCCGGTGAAGTCCATACGCTGCTCCAGGGCGTAGGTGGCGACAGGATTTTCGAGGACGGCGGCGTACAGTACGCGGCGGGAGGACACTGGAAGGCGAGAAGAGCGGACTGGGGGTTGCGGCGGAAGGGGAAGGTTCTCATTGTTGTCGTTGGCAGCAGAAGAAGCGTTGTTTTCGACTGGGGAGATGGACATTTTCGAGTGTTACTGCGAAGATGGGGAGGGAAAGTCTTTGGGGTGGCGCAGTTTATAAGCCTTGAGCAAGGCCTGCGCATGGACCAGGTTCCCGTTTGGTTCCCAGGTGTTTTCTGCTGCGGAATATCCTTTCCAGGACACAAGGAACTGACGGCGTCCCTTCGAGCCGCGATGGGACAAGATCCGATCGATCTCGTACTCTTCATCTCCGTCTATTTCTTCCGGAGGAGGGTTTGTGAAATTCGGGCCGTGTTCCGCAGTTTCGCGATAAGGGGTCAGGAGGGACGCATGGAAGACATCGTGGATCTTCCATGTCGGTGGCAGTCGGAGCCTGTACGCCACAGGGGAGATAACCTGTGCGATCTCGAACGGTCCTTCCCTTCTAGGGGCGAGCTTCTTCGACGGGTACCTGAGTCGAAGGTTGCGCCCTTCCAGCCAAACCTTATCTCCAGTCTTCCACGGACGGAACTTGGACGAGATCCGTTCCTTCATCAGTCGCCGTGCTTTCTCATGGGCTTCTAATGCCTCCGTTCGGGCTCCCGTGAGTTCCGAGAGTCTGGACTCGAGGGCGGGGAGGAATGTCTTTCCGATTGGAGGATAAGACCTCGGCTCATATCCGACCATCAGGGAGAACGGGGACACGTTCGTCGAGGAGTGCGTCATCGAGTTGTGGGAAAACTCGGCCATGGGGAGGAGCTCTGCCCAACGCTCGGGGTGACCATCGCAGAAGATTCGGAGATACGTCTCCAATTCTTGGTTGACTCGTTCGGTTTCACCGTCGGTCTGTGGGTGATATGCGGAAGAGAGGGCGAGGTCGTAATCGAGAAGTCTTGCGAGTTCCCTAGCAAACGCAGACGCGAACTGCGGGCCTCTGTCGGAGATGCAGCGGGAATGTAGGCCGAACCGAAGGAAGACGGTTTTGAAAAATAACTTGGCAACTCCTGCCGCGTCGATGTCTTTGTTGCAAGGGGAATAAATTACCCCCTTCGTAAGCCCATGGTCTACCACGACCATGACTGAATCATAACCCAGAGAGGGAGGGAGACCGGTGATGAGGTCGACCGAGACCTGTTCAAAAGGGCGAGAGGCCACGCTGGCCAGAGGGGTGAGAGGGGGCACGGTGGGGTGAGTATTAACCTTATGCGCTTGACATACGGCGCAGCCCGAGACGAAACGGCGGACCAAATTAGCCATGCCTGGCCACCAATAATCACGTTGCACCAGATTCTGGGTGCGGAATATTCCACCGTGACCTCCAGCGGGACTCTCGTGTAAGGACCGAATAAGGTCGACGCGTGCTTCCTCGGGGATGTAGCGCTTCTTGCGAAAGTACAGCTCTTTACCGTCGAAGTCCCAATCCCCAGCATTCATTTTGGGAAAGAGCGGGGAGTCTTCGTAAAGAGCCTGCATGCAACGCTTAATCATGGGGTCGCCGGGGGTGGAGGCGGCGATCTTTTCTGCAAGGGCGACGTCGATTTTGCGGGCGAAGAGATTTTCGGGGAGGAGAGTCACTTCCTGGTTGTCAGCGGAAGTGTCAACATCATCGCGGCGGGACAAGGCATCGGCCGGGCCCATCTGAGTACCCGGGATGTGATGGAAATGCAGGTCGAAATCCTGCAGGAACATGAGCCAGCGTGCTTGCCGGCGAGACAATTTGTTGGGTTGGCGGAAGTACGTGAGATTCTTGTGGTCGGTAAGAATCTCCACTTGATGGCCAGTACCTCGTAGGTAGTGGCGCCACTTGTTACGG
>JBBPSI010000156.1:0-59990 GCA_038093515.1 Butyriboletus loyo
AGGTGGCGGAGTGGATCAAGAGGTCGTCCATGTAGATGATCAACCACCCTTCTGCCATGAGGTCGCCGAAGATATGGTCCATCAAAGCCTGGAAGGTCGCTGGGGAGTTGCAGAGGCCGAAGAACATCACGGTGGGTTCGAACAGCCCTTGGGGGGTGATGAAGGCCGCTTTCCAGCGGTCGTTCGGCTTGATGAGGACGTTGTTATATCCCCAGCGGATGTCCATCTTTGTGAAGATTTTGGACCCTTTGAGACGGTCGACGAGGTCGGAGATGAGGGGGAGAGGGTAGGCGTTTTTGACGGTATGCGAGTTCAGGTACCTGTAGTCCTGACAGGGGCGTAGCGAGCCATCCTTCTTGGATACGAAGAAGAAGGGGGCAGCTTGAGGAGACTTCGAGGGAGTGATCTTTCCCGACTTGAGGTGTTCCTCGACGAAAGCTTTGCAGGCCTCCGACTCTTTCGGGTTCAGAGGATAGACCTTGGCGACTTTTGGGACAAAGTCTTTGTCGAGGTCGATGGCATGGTCGAAAGATCGGGACGGGGGAAGTTCCTCAGTGTTCTTTTTGTCAAAAACGTCCGCGAAGGCAGCGAACGGGGTAGGGAGAACTGCTTTCTCCTTGACGGCTTGGGCGGCGATCTCAGTCGCGATGGTTGCCTTTCGGACAGGGTAGGCGTCCCTTGCTGAAGCGTCTACTCGCTTCTTCCAGAGCTTGGCGATCTTGGAGTCTGGGTCCAAGTCAAGGTACCGTACCAGGTACCGTTGAGCGATTGCCCGAGGGGAGTCGTGTCGGGGCTTCTTGATTTGATCTGGGAGATCGATGTGGCCAGTGGCCCAATCTATTACCGGGTTGGCCTCTCGTAGCCACGGCAATCCCAGGATCATGTTTTCTTTTCCTATGTTGAGGACTAGGAAACTCCGTTCCTCCTCGGTTTCTCCAATCCTGATGGAGATGTTGACCTTGTATCTGATGACTCCTCCTTGGTTGTTTGACCCGTCCACGTTTTGGGCACTTAGTGGTTTGGGTAGCCGTTCCATCGGCAATTTCTTTCGCTTCACTAGATCGCGATCTATGAAGCATCCGCTTGCGCCGCTGTCCACCAGGGCGAATGTGTCGACGATTTGACCCCCTTCGTGCGCGAATAAAGAGACTGGGACTCGAATTGATTGCGCATTGGGGTTTGATATAACTACAGGGGCGATTACAAGAGGAGGCGAAGACGTCGAAACTTCCCTCCTTTCTAAAAATCCTTTGGCCATTCTTCGGCCACCTTGGTTGCTGCGACGGGCAGCTTTTCTTCGTCTTCGTTGAAGCATGCCTTGAGAACGTTCAAGACATCTTCTTGTTGGGTGCCTCGACCTTTCAACTCGGACAGGTAGTCGACGAGTGGGGAGGGCTTTGACTCGGGTTGCGTGACGACGGCGGCGCGTGTGCGCTGAGGGTTGCGAGGGGGACGAGAGGGTGGTCCTCGGGGGTTCTGCCCATTGCGTGGGGAACGGGGATGGTTGGTCGAACGGCAGCCGACTTGGTGGCAGATGAAGCATTTGTTCTGCTTCATGTACTCCGCGCGTTGTACGGGAGTAAGTCGGACTGCATCAACGTCCATGGCGTTGGGGTCCCTTCTGTTGGACGAGGGTTTCGAGGAGGAGGAGAAGGTGGGAATGTAGCGCTTCCCGGCGCGGAGGTCGTCAATGCGCTTGTGCTGCGCATGGAATGCGGATGTTTTCTCTGCCCATCCGGCAAGCGTGGTAGGGGGCTTCTCGCACGAGAGGACAGACTCGGCGAGGCGGGGGTCGAGACCGCGAATGAACCACTCGATGAGCGCTTTCTCATCTATGATTCCGGACTTGGCGGCGAGGAGCTGGAACTCCGTGACGTATGTGTCGTAGCCGTCCTTCTTGTTGGCTCTGTTTTGGTTTAGGTTTCCTAGGTCGATGCGAGCGCTTTCTCCTACGTCGAAGGGGTGGAAGACTCTGTGAAAGTCTTCGCAGACGGTGGTGAACTCCCTTTGTCGTGCCGTAGGGTGTCCATCTAGGAGAAGGCCCATCCAGCCTTCGGAGAACGTCTTGCCTTTCCCTTCGCTCATTTTCATGAGGAGGGCGTTGATCTTTGACTCGTCGTCGGGGAATGCCGTCTGGTTGGCGGCGAAGTAGGTGCGCATGGCGAGGAGCCATCGCGAGGCATCTTCGTTGAGACCAGAGAAGTCCTTGGGGACGATCTTTCCTTTGTCGGACATCTCGTCGTTGTCTTCGTCGTCAGAGGGGTCTGCGGGCGGAAAGTACGGTGGAGAGGGAGAGCGGGAGTTGTGTGGGGAAACGTGGGGGGTTCTGTCAAGCCAATCGCTTTGATAACCGTCGTCGCTGGGTGCCGGTTCGTCTTCCTGCCCTTGACCCTGGTCCTCGGGTTGATAAGAGGGTTCGGGGTCTAGCTGGGGCAGAGGGGAAAACTGGGGTTCAGGGTTTGGCGGGGCGGGAGTGTGTGGCGGCGACGGGTTGTCGACGACGATGGGTTCCGGTTCGGGAGAGGGAACACGGAAAGAACGACCGACGCGTCTGGGACGTTGGATGGAAATGTTGGGCGAGGGTGGGGCGGCTTTACTGCTGAAGAGCAGAAGCGAGAGGAAGATCTAGTTCTTTTGTTACGCTGGGCGCTAACAATTGAACAGCGAGGAGGCACTCTGGAGTGGCCTCGAGACTCGTGAAGTGTTTCTGAGCTGGGTCTCAGACTATGTCTTAGTGCGCACACTAAGAGTCTTAAACTAATTGCTAGCAGGTTACTGCGTAGAACTAGATAATATACATGGTGAAAAGGCCGAGCCTTTATACTACTGGGGTCTGCGCACAGACCGTGTTCCTAATCGAGACGCGAGAAGGAAAGTACAAGTACGGAAGGAACATTCCAGAAGATTCCGGAGTGTGAGGGAAAGTGCGTCCGTGCGCGGGAAGTGGTGACTAAGCTAGAACGGTTGGTACCGTTCAAAGGGAACTAGCTGTAAGCTAGGCGAATGAAGTAGTCCGAGTGGTAGTGGATGGAAAAAGTATACCACTACCGTAACAATCTACCTACCTGTGCTTAAAGCACAATAGGTGAAATGATAGTACTGACTACACATACTATGTAATCAGTATATTATATAATACTAATATACATTCAACATCTTCCAAGCCATGTGAGCTCACATCCAGAGTCTGGGATTTCTATAAGGTGCTAGGTGATTGAAGTTTGCCCTGATTTTGATGGTGTGGAAATGGAGCAAAGTGTTCCCTGAGTGATCACACACATGAGAAGGATGTGAGAGATCAGGAGCAGGATCATTAATTATATCTCCTATGATACAACTCTTCTTATATACAAGTTTTACTGAATTGTATTTCTAATCTTATTGAGTCAATAGTAATCTTTATTGATTATCTTATCAGCCATTTGTTCGGCCGAATGTAGCTTGTATTTGTTTGGTCTACATGGGAATGAACATCTGACGCCCTGCACAATCTAGGTTTCATCCAGAACCCTCGCTTCCCTTAACATGAGGCAACAGCCTTGTGACATGCGTGCCTTCCTGGTTCTCGACTTCTCGTTGCTGCTGTGGGGAGTTGATAGCCGTTATCAGCAGTCTATATAAACTGCATTCACCCTCAAGCGAGTCCCCTCTGAACCGTGGACAAGTCATGCTCGAACGAAAACCATACACTGGGCTGACTCGTCAGCTTGTCCTTGCATTTGATATCGGCACCACTTGCAGTGGTGTTTCCTATTGTATCCTCCAGCCAGGCGAAGTCCCGGAGCCAAAAGGTGTCATGAGGTTACCTTGCTCACTTTTCATCGCCTTATCCCCTCCTGACTCGCTACTGTAGGTACCCCGGCCAAGGTCAAGTAGGCGACTTCAAACTACCGTCTGTGATGTACTATGATCAAAAGGGAAATCTCAAAGCGGTGGGCTACGAGGCCCTCAAGGATGAAGTGGTCGAGATGGCAATGACCGAAGGATGGGTGAAGCTGGAATGGTCAGCCATCCATGACTCGAGGCACTTCTGACTCCGTACTTACGTATGTTGGTAGGTGGAAGCTTCACCTCCGGCCAAAACATCTATCCTCTGCGCACATCAAGCACAACGACATCCCGCCTCTCCCAAAGGGCAAATCTATCATCAATGTCCTGACAGATTTCATCAAATACATTTTCCAGTGCGCCGAGACCTACGTTCAGGAATCTTACCCCAGATATATATGGGAATCGGTCAAGGACGAGATCCAGTTCATGTTTACGCATCCAAACGGTTGGGAGGGTGCTCAGCAGCAGCAGATTCGGCGTGCGGTCGAGCAAGCTGGGCTCGTTCCCAGCACTCCCGAAGGACGTTTTCGCGTTCGTTTTTTGACAGAGGGTGAAGCTGGTCTTCACTTTTGCATCTGGGACTTGTTCGCTTCGGGGGTACCTGATCAAGAAAAGTATCCTGATGGTCAGGGAGTCGTGGTGATTGATGCTGGTGGTGGTACTCTCGACTTGAGTATGTATTCGATGAAGTTCAATCCGACATCGTTTGAGGAGATTGCGCCCGCCGAGTGTAAGTTTTGTTCATTCTGTGATGACATTTCTTCTTATCCGTCTCTCTAGGCCGTCTGCAGGGTTCAGTATTCGTGACGCGGAGAGCAAAGGGGCTGCTACGAGGTAGGTGACGTTTTCACTGACTTGCTCGTACGCTGACAGGCATGAAAAAAAGAAAAGCTTCAAGGGTCGCGTTATTCTGGTAAAGAAATGCTAGATGAAGTCACGAACACGTTCGACCAGACAACAAAGCTTACGATCTCTAGTGCCGAACAACCGGCCTACATCAAGGTGGGCAGTCTTCGCGAGAATGATTCGGGCCGTGACATCAAAGCCGGGAAATTGAAACTTTCGGGGTAAGATCTGTCCGATACCGAGAAATTGGTTGTGATGACGGATTGCTATTTCTCTACTAGGAAAGATGTCACCAAACTCTTCGATGATTCCATCAACGCTGTCATCAACGCATTTGAACAACAACGCATCAATGTGACGACACCCATCACCGTGAATGTCACTCCGCGCCTGGATACAGACTCAGGACTTACATTTATGACTGTAGATGGCGTTCCTTATCGGTGGGTTCGGAGCGAACGATTGGTTCTGGTCACAGCTGCAGTCGTATTTCAAGTCCCAGAGCATCGAACTTTCCCGTCCGAGTAGAGTGTACGTACGCTTCTTGTCTGGGCATAGGGAGTTTGATTTACGGTCTACAGTCATAAGGCGGTCCCCGATGGTGCCCTTTCGTTCCTTGTCGATAATCTGGTGAAATCGCGCGTTGCACGTGCTACGTATGGCACGGAATATGCAACCTTGGTCGACATGTATAATCCAGAGCATGCTTCCAGGGCGGAAACTTGGGGTGTGAGTGCAGATGGACTGCCTCTTGTCCCGAAGGCATTTCAAGCAATTCTGTCCAAGGTTGGTTTTCGATCGTTCATCAAGTGACATTTGACGCCGACACAATAATGTTCTTGTAGGGTGTTCAAGTCAGTGAACTAAAGGAATTCCGTCGTCCATTTTGCTTGCTTGGAGCGACTCCAGCGAACTTCGCTGACGAGACGCTATCTATTTTATGCTATCGGGGCGCTTCGTCGGATCCGCAGTGGGTTGATACTGACGAAGGCAAGTTCCTTGCCATTGCTGTGATCACCTTCTGAATTTATTATGTTAGAGTCCTTCTCGACACTCTGCACCATTCGATTCGATCTAGATGATGTAGTAAAAACGTTGACCCCGATAAGAAGGGTGTTTGGGCCACCAGGCTTTTACTACCGTCTCGTCTTCGATGTCATTATTTCGTTCGGGACCACGGAATTCACTGCGCAAGTCGCTTGGAAGGAGAATGTGAGTCCCCCAGAAACCAAGTTCGCTCAGCGTTTTCTTATGTTATGATTTTATCAGGGCGTTGAGAAGAGGTGAGCTCCAGCGAATTTGACTTTTCTTTCTTTTTTCTTCTTTCTTTTGTGGTCCCGTCTGACCCCTGCGACAGGACTCCTGCCATGATGATATACGATGAAAACTGAAGGTCGTCGTGTTCGCTATGCTCTTCCAATCGCGCTTGGTGTGGGTGTCCAGTCATGTGCGCTCGTTAAGTACCACAGGTCCACTTGTCTGGGCATCGCACACGGCGCGTATAAACTAATAACTAGTGTTGTTGACTGATGTTCTGATTGTCATCACCTGATGGTTAATGATATCTGGTTTTGGTGGTCTCATACAACTACCCGCGCCTTCCTACTTCAGTGGACGAAATTAGCCGAAAACCATTCACAGACGACTCTGACCAGGTTCTCAGGCTAGTTTCGCTCGCTGATCAGTACCTGAGAGGCAGAGCTGGTGAGTGGCACTGCGACCTTTCTAGGTTGCTTGACATGCCCCCAGGAAACGTATCCATTCGTTGTCAGCAACCTCCTAAGTCATGGGGACATCGGCTTTGCAGTAAATTCAGATGACATGCTCAGTTTGATATACCCGAACCCATAGCGTCGATCTACCGATACGGACCGGCCAAACCCCACATCTCTGATCTTCCAGGAGATTGTTCATTGGACTGCTGTATCGTGGCGACATATCCTGGAGCGTAAGTGGTCACTCAGGCTCCTGGATCCCTGCAGACGCATCAAAGCGATGGTATCATTCACACTCAGTCACCCAGGACTTCAACACCGGTGTGAGACTGGTCTCGTAATTTACAACCGAATGGCAGGATGTGGCTTAGTGACTGCTAACCTAGTAACCATCCTAGTACCTCGTATCGTTGTTTGAAGACATCAACCTTGCTGGTATCCACGTCAAGCGTGTTACGATTCAACCAAAGGATCTTGCTCTTGCAATGCAGCTGCGTGTGGACATATCATGTCAATCTGACTCGTTATTGTATTCCTCCTCAGGCTGCATGCTCAAATCACTGTCTGGTCTGCGAGAGGACGAGGTGACTTCCAAAGCCATTAATATGCAAATCGGTATTACGCTCAGCATAAATTGAGTAGTCGATGTTGTTACCGTTCAACCTAGGCTCTACTCGGCTACGATGCTGATCACTGACGAGCCATGCAAGGCCGTGTTTGAGTGGTCGACTGCGGGGGTGATGATACGTCAATGCGGTGTCGATGCAGAGGGGGTGGCAATTCGGTCCTTCGGAGTGCTTTAGATGGAGGTGGGCTGCCTTCAGACGCGAGGATGGTGAGGGGTTGGGTTTGGAATTCGGCGAAAGTCGTTGTGGCCTTGGGCGAGGGATACCTCGGCTATGTCAGACCATCTACACGGTAGTGGTGAGCGCGGGTCGATAGATGAGATGAGGTGGAAAGTTGCTTTGTGAGATAGTCGATGACGGGTTTGGGTAGTTTGACGAGCTTGTCGTATAGGACGATACCGGGTTCGTAGTCGATCATGCAGACTACCGGCTATCCGGGCTTCGATGCGTCGCTTTTTTTCCTCGCCGGTCCCTGAAAGTACGTGCTGAGGACAGAGTACATTCTTGTTTGGTTGCCTGATCGGGTTGGGCAAGCATGGCTGATGGTAGAGGCGATAAATGAGAAGGGCATCTTTGAATCGTCGGGGAGCGGTATCGCAACCAGGATATTGGGGTTGATGGTAGACCAAGAAAGTCGGGGAGTATATCTGGTATCCATAGTGTGACGACTTTTTGTAATATATGTTATATGTTCAGGTGCATGACAGAGATTAGTAGGAATGCTAGTAGGGTGACAGACGAGGTAATTTTTATATGACTTGGTATTGTCACAAGCAGTATAGCAGCTGGCGGTTTCCGCAGCCAACACCAAGAACGGGTACGGGCGTCGGGTAGGGTATGGGTGCACAAGAGGCATACCCATACCCGTACCCATGATATAGCCTAGGAAGCAGACGAATAAAAAAGCGGCCGGCAACTCGCCGTTTGGTGTGAGCGAACCTCAAACAAACGGTGCGAGAGTCAGGGTCAGTGGTAGTGTCGATGCAGAACGTTGGTGTCGAGGTTGAATGGATATCAACTTTATAAAAGGAATTGGATGGACAGTCAATTCGTGGATGAAGAACCGTTCATTTCTCGAATGATAACTCAAATCCATTGCTTTCTGAAGTAAAAATAAAAGGCGAATTCCACTGTTCAGTACTCAGTGATGGCATGCTCGTCACGCGGTAATGTACTTTCAAATAGCGAATTAATGTCCACAATTGTCAGTACTACAAGAGTCCACATTCATACATGCTGCACAACCATCACGTCTTGAAACCTTCCAAGCCTTGTGAGCTCGCATCCAGGGATTTCTGTAAGGTGCTAGGTGGTTAAAGTTTGCCCTGATTTTGACGGGAATGAACATCTGACGCCCTGCACAATCTAGGTTTCATCCAGAACCCTCGCTTCCCTCAACATGAGGCAACAGCCTTGTGACATGTGTGCCATCCTGGTTCTCGATCTCGTCGCTGCTGTAGAGCGTTGATAGCTGCTATCGGCAGTCTATATAAACTGCATTCACCCTCAAGCGAGTCCCCTCTGAACCTTGGACAAGTCATGCTCGAACGAAAACCATACACTGGGCCGACTCGTCAACTCGTCCTTGCATTTGATATCGGCACCACTTGCAGTGGTGTTTCCTATTGTATCCTCCAGCCAGGCGAAGTCCCTGAGCCAAAAGGCGTCATGAGGTTACCTTGCTCACTTTTCATCGCCTTATCCCCTCCTGACTCGGTACTATGTAGGTACCCCGGCCAAGGCCAAGTAGGCGACTTCAAACTGCCGTCTGTGATGTACTATGATCAAAAGGGAAATCTCAAAGCGGTCGGCTACGAGGCCTTCAAGGATGAAGTGGTCGAGATGGCAATGACCGAAGGATGGGTGAAGCTGGAATGGTCAGCCATCCATGACTCGAGGCACTTCTGACTCCGTACTCACATGTGTTGGTAGGTGGAAGCTTCACCTCCGGCCAAAACATCTATCTTCTGCGCACATCAAGCACAACGACATCCCGCCTCTCCCAAATGGCAAATCTATCATCAATGTCCTGACAGATTTCATCAAATACATTTTCCAGTGCGCCGAGACCTACGTTCAGGAATCTTACCCCAGATATATATGGGAATCGGTCAAGGACGAGATCCAGTTCATGTTTACGCATCCAAATGGTTGGGAGGGTGCTCAGCAGCAGCAGATTCGGCGTGCGGTCGAGCAAGCTGGGCTCGTTCCCAGCACTCCCGAAGGACGTTTTCGCGTCCGTTTTTTGACAGAGGGTGAAGCTGGCCTTCACTTTTGCATCTGGGACTTGTTCGCGTCGGGGGTACCTGATCAAGAAAAGTATCCTGATGGTCAGGGAGTCGTGGTGATTGATGCTGGTGGTGGTACTCTCGACTTGAGTATGTATTCGATGAAGTTCAATCCGACATCGTTTGAGGAGATTGCGCCCGCCGAGTGTAAGTTTTGTTCATTCTGTGATGACATTTCTTCTTATCCGTCTCTCTAGGCCGTCTGCAGGGTTCAGTATTCGTGACGCGGAGATCAAAGGGGCTGCTACGAGGTAGGTGATGTTTTCACTGACTTGCTCGTACGCTGACAGGCATGAAAAAAAGAAAAGCTTCAAGGGTCGCGTTATTCTGGTAAAGAAATGCTAGATGAAGTCACGAACACGTTCGACCAGACAACAAAGCTTACGATCTCTAGTGCCGAACAACCGGCATACATCAAGGTGGGCAGTCTTCGCGAGAACGATTCAGGCCGTGACATCAAAGCCGGGAAATTGAAACTTTCGGGGTAAGATCTGTCCGATACCGAGAAATTGGTTATGATGATGGATTGCTGTGTCTCTACCAGGCAAGATGTCACCAAACTCTTCGATGACTCCATCAACGCTGTCATCAACGCATTTGAACAGCAACGCATCAGTGTGACGACACCCATCACCGTTGGTGTCACTCTCTGCGCCTGGATAAGACGCAGGACTTACATTTATGACTGTAGATGGCGTTCCTTATCGGTGGGTTCGGAGCGAACGATTGGTTCTGGTCACAGCTGCAGTCGTATTTCAAGTCCCAGAGCATCGAACTTTCCCGTCCGAGTAGAGTGTACGTACGCTTCTTGTCTGGGCATAGGGGATTTGATTTACGGTCTACAGTCATAAGGCGGTCCCCGATGGTGCCCTTTTGTTCCATGTCGATCATCTGGTGAAATCGCGCGTTGCACGTGCTACCTACGGCACGACGTATGGGGCCGTGGTCGATGTGAGGAATCCCGAGCATCGTTCAAGGACGGGTACTTGGTATGTGAGTGCAGCTGGGCTGTCTCTTGTGCCAAAGGCATTTCGAGCAATTATTTCGAAGGTTGGTCTCTAATCCTTCGTCGAGTAACATTCGACGCTGACAGAACAATGTTCTTGCAGGGTGTTCAAGTCAGTGAAAAAAAGGAATTCCACTATCCGTTTTGCTTTCTGGGAGCGACTCAGTCGGAATTTGGTGACAAGGTGCTGTCCATCCTGTGCTATCGGGGCGCCTCGTCGGATCCGCAGTGGGTTGATACTGACGAAGGCAAGTTCCTCACCATCGCTGTCATTGCCTCCTGAGTTGTTTATATCAGGGTCCTTCTCGACACTCTGCACCGTTCGGTTTGATCTAGAGGAGGTAGCAAAAACCTTGACCCCGATAAGAAGGGTGTTTGGGCCACCGGGCTTTTACTACCGTCTTGTCTTTGATGTGATCATTTCATTCGGAACCACGGAGTTCAGTGCGCAAGTTGCTTGGAAGGAAAATGTGAGTTGCCAGGGTCTAAGTTCTCTTACCATTTTCTGACGATATGGTTTGTTAGGGCGTCGAGAAAAGGTAAGCCACGTTCCAGTTATTTTTTGGGGCTCCGTCTGACCTTTGCGACAGAAGTCCTGCGACGATGATATACGACGAAAACTGAATATCGTCGTGTTCACTGTGCCAGTATTCCAGTCACGCGTCGTGCAGGTGTCCAGCCATGTGCGCTCGTTACCACAGGCCTACTTGTCTGGGCACTGCACACGGCGTGTAACCATAACTAGCGTCGTTGACTGATGTTCTGAATGTCATCACTTGATGATTAATGATAGCTAGTTTCGGTCGTCTCGTAAAACTGCCCGCGTCATCCTAGTGAGAGTTGGTGAGTGGCACCGCAAGCTTCTAGGTTGATTGGCAAGCCCCCAGGAAAAGAGACCACTCATTGCCAGCAAACTAACCCAAGTCACGGGCCTTTGGCTCTATGGGTAAATAACGACATGCTCAGTTTGATATGCACGGACCCATGGCGTTTATCTGCCGATGGGGCGGGCGAACCCCGCATCCTTGATCTTCCAGGAAATGTTTCATTGCACCGTTGTGTTGTAGCAACGCTCTCTGCAAGTGTGGTCTCCAGGACGCTTGCACTTACCTTCCTTTGAGTACTTGATCCAGAACACGACTTCGTCCAGGTTTCAGCTTAGACTCTCACTGAGATATGTTTCATTTAGGTACTTGGAACACGCTCTATGAGAGATTAGCCATCTGATCGTATGAGGTATTTCGCAGTCCATCTCTGGCGTCACCATGAAGACGCTCTACGCCAACTACGTACCCTGACTGTTTGCGAATATCCTGGATCCCGCGAATGCTATGAAACTCAAATGCGATGCAGACGCCACTCTTGGTATCGGCGTGGTGACTGCCTCGTGGCTTGTTGCTCGTTCTCTCCGGTATCTTCACCGATTCGACTGCCACAAACCAGCTCTTTCAGGCGATGTCCAAGATCACTGGCGGTATTGAGTAGTACGTGGTACCTTGCATCTTCTGGAGTTGGTTACTCAGGCTCCTAAATCCGCAGACGTATCAAGACGGTGCCGTTCCCAACGCCATTTACTTGGCACGGCGTGAGACCCTCGTCGATTTCAACCGAATGTGACCAATGCGATAGCGCTTGAACATCCTTCCAAACTGGGTCAGCACTTGAACGGAGGCGTGCACGCCACGATGTCGATAATGCATCCAACGCTGACAACGTCCCATACCATAGCCCGACTAGTTACGGGCCAGCTGGGGCACCGGTTCAACTGCCCTTTCTTGTCATCCCTCAAGTAAGAGGTCCACCCAAGCAACTCGCTTCTCGTCGCAGGGTGTGAACTCTGAGAACTTCACGACAAGGCAATGGTGCTCCGACAACAACTCCTTGGGATAGTTGCTTTCAAAGTAGCTAATGGTTCATTACTGGAACGGTCCTTTTATGGTGGTACTTGTGTATTTAGTTCTGAAGACTTGTGAATGGAACTCGATACTCGGTGTTCAAATAGGTCGTATTCCGTGACATGATGGAGCGACTCGTCCGCCGCTCCCAGTTCGTTTCAACAACAAATCAAACTGCTTACGGTCTGATGACTTCCGTTTGCTTACTCAGCAACATCGGTTGTACCCCTCCTTCCCGCTAACCACGCACAAGCTTCTTTCTTTCACTCGTTTCTTTTGGTACATGATTGCATATGAAACTGATGCTGCGTCCTGAATGGCGGCTCTGGCCCATCTCCACTTTCCTTGGCGTCCTCGACCTCAAGACTGGCGTCACGATCGCACTACTGTTCGGAGTAAGTTGTGTTTCCTGTCCTCTTCCGAAGAAGGGGACGACACACGTCTAAACGCTCAAACGTATCGTTAGCTCTTTAACAAGGCAGCGGGCGTATACGGTCTCATCTCGGTTTTGATGGGCGCTGGAGGGTCGTTTGCGCAGTTAAGCCTGTACCTGTACTCCCTCCTCGGTTTGGTCGCGCTCGGATGGGGACTCAAGGCAGTCAAGGAGGTCAGTCCTCCCAATTCTACCACCTATGCAGTATTTGTTCGCGTGATTTAAATCCCGTTTTGCCTTTTTATACTTTTCCTTTCCTTTGCCCTATCCTCTTTTGGCCGCAAAAAAAAAAAAGGAAAAAGCTCAACAAACGCTCTATTTCGCACATCTCTTTTTCGTCGATCACATGTTCTCGACAGCCTGGACGCTCTTCTTCGCCGTCGGGTGGTGGGTGTATACGCCACATGACGGTCGACGGGTGGCCAATTCAGCTGCGCAAGAGGCGATTCGGCACGGTGCTGGGGTGAATCAGACGATGACCGAGACGGAGCTGGCTGTGGCAGCCAATATCCTTTGGGACGAAGAAAGGGGCGTCGCAGCCATGGTGATCATCCTGTCTTGGCTTGCAAAGGTGAGATGCATCATGGTTTTGTTCATGGATGTTGGCCAATCTTGTTATGTGTAGATATACTTTGCGTTCCTACTGTACTCGTATGCGACGCATCTACGCAGGGGCACGTTCAACGCGATTCGGAATTGGCGTCTATATTCCTCTGTGCCTGCTGGTTATGATCCAGCGTTCACGGAGGAGGAAGAAGACAACGAAGAGTTCTACATGTCTTCCTTGGGAACACAGCACCCCAATGGCACCTCTTCACATTTACCCGACTTTGTCAGCGCACCGGGAAGGAACGGACGTCATTCCGCAAAACAAAGCCGAAGCTCACTAGGAAAGATCATTATACCTGTGCAGGGACACGGGGAGGTTCTCTTCGAGGGAAACGGTCGATAATACCATCTTACTTGCCCCCTAATATGTCATTTGCACCCTTATTCCGATGATCCGTTTTTCCCTGACTCGCGCAGGTGCATAACGTTGGAACAAATTGTTCAGAGATGTACAGCAATGGCGACCACATTCCCAGGCTAGTGTCAACTGACTCGCACTTTCTTGGCTTGAGGCTCTGGGTGGCTCTTTAACTGAATAGTAGCCCCATTCATGGCGTTCGTGTATCTCTCCTTTATATCTTCTACCCATTTACCCCCTTCCGCGCCGCTGAACAGCCAAACGTGGCTGCATCTAGGTCAGTATCATGATCATAGTCTCTAACACAAAACCATCTTACCTTCCTAGGACCCTCGCGGGCTCTGCCCGACCAATCATTTCGCCAGACGTTCTCTTACCGTTCCTCTGAGGCCGTGGCACTTTGAGTCCACCTTTGGGATCTGGAGGTGGCGGGAGGTCCCATTGCAGCTGGTCGCATAAATGGTGCACGATCTCGTCCGCATCACCAAGTAGAACAATCTGAAAACATGTTTGAGTCAAATTCTTTTTCGCAACAGAATGACGTACATCTGGATTGATGTGCCTTATCGGTGTCTTGTTGATGAGGATCTAACGCAAGGAGTGATCCCTCATATGTCAACGACTCTTGGACTGTTCGTTCACTGACCTGCGGCACAGAATGTGGTAAATGAGCTATGTCAGGGTACGTCAGCAGATTGAGAGGACCCTATAAAGTCAAACTCACACAGGGTTTCGGACACGGGAGAGACCTTGAGCGATGTGCCGATGATCAACAATAGATCAACTTTGTCTCGGTCATCCAACAATGCTTGATCAAAGTCGTCCGTAAGTTTCTCCCCGAAGAACGTGATATCAGGCTGCAAAGGTCGAAGACGGACGTCAGAGTGCTCTTTCCCCAACAGCGTACGGAAGGATACCTTCATCACGCCTACAGGAAGATCGTCACTCTCGTCACTATCGTCCTCCCATTCATTCCTCTTTTTTCTCTTCTTCTTTGTGGATTTGCTCTTTTGTGCCTCCGCAGCCTTATGTGTCTCTAAGCATGCTTTGCAGTACGGGACGCGCTGGTCAAGAATTTCACGCTCGATTTCAATGCCTGGAACCTTGATTCGGCATTGAAGACATGTAGCCGTCTTGAAGGAGCCGTGACATTGCAAAACGCGCGTGATGCCTGCGATGGACTCGAGCGTGTCGATGTTTTGCGTGTAATTCTGTGTGCAGTTTGATCGTGGTCAAGGGTCAATTAGATCGAATATGTGGTGTACATACCCGAAGGAGCTACGATGGGCCAAGCGCGGAATTTGTCCGTCACTACACTTGTGACATTTATCGAAAACAGTACCTTGTTTTTATCTTCTAGGAGTTTGATGAATCGGTGACAAGGGGAGGGTATGAAATTAGATGGATATATTTGACTTGAAAAATGTTATCAGGATTTTGGTCTTTCCTGGTACTGGGGTAGATCATACCTTGCGAAGGAGCTTTGCAGAAAACGTTAACTCCCTTGGATACTTGGATGAAGAAACGGACTCACTAGAATACTGAATTAGTAGGCGATTCGATAGAAAGGTGGTTAGAACGGTCCGAGGCAGACACAACAGTTTCACCTGTGGAGTTTTGTTTGAAGTAGTGTATATCGAACCTGAGTGATGTTACAAAGGCCTGTCTGACCATGAAGAACAGATGACAAACATCTGCTGGGGGTCATCTAAGTCATATTGACCCTTTTCCTTCAGCGTTGCATAAAGACCGTTGCGAGACCTGAAGTCCGGGATACCACAAGAGACACCTAGAAATTCTCAAGAAGCATGTGCGCCATTCGAAAGAAAAGCCGCGTACTAATGCCTGCACCAGTAAGTACCATGATACGTTTCGAGTGAGCTATGAGGGAGACTGCGTCAGATATCGTGTTGTATTGTGGAAGTTTTTCTCTTAGATGCAGTCTAGTCGGCCGCACTTAGTCCAAAGGCTTTGCCAACACGTCGGCATTCGACTCACTCTCTTGATATCGCCACTCTAAGGAAATACAATAGCGTCTTTGGACACTTATTTCTAAGCTCGGGACACTGCGTGAATGTTGAAATGAAGATACGGAGGAAAAGGAGGAAAGATACGACGTACTAGATTAATACCAAATGCAAACAGTATTCTGACAATAGGTATGTTTTGCACGAAGGCATATTCTCGAACGAATGAACTCATTCCTGGGCATGGTGAATAACCAAGCCATGGTGTGGCTGGAAAAGCGCTCACCGCGTTCCTTGAGATGGTGCATCATTTTCCGGATTTCGTCCTTGGTCCAAGCCTGTATAGCTGAGTGCGGCCATGAGTGAGTGTTACATGTCACCCTGAAGGATGTGGTGGTAAAAGAGAGAGGATATCTCAGTTCGCAAATTATCACACCTACCCACCTTCCTCTTCCAAGGCGTGGATCTCAGACGGGTCAATGTCACCATCCGACTCGAGGTCTGTGATGCCAACTACTGCAGTAGGTGTGCATTGTTCTTGTACAAGGAGGGAAAGATCCTCCGTGTCTGAGGATTCCGCATCACTGTCCAACTCGGTCATCTCCGCGCAGACATCCTCGCTAAGTCCTTCCAAGAGGTCCTCGATGGTGTCGGAGTCCGCCTCGGCGTCCTCTGCCGCGCTGAGGAACGCGCGAAGTTGCAGAGCGTGTAATGGGCTCAGTGGTTTGGATTTCGTGTCCCCATCTTGGCTTGGGTGTTTGTGCGGTTTCAGTGGGCCACTCATCCGTTTGTCGGCGTCAATGACTCAACAAGCACTTTGTAGCGTTTGGTCAATACATAAACGTCACGTGATGCTCAGATATCTGAAACACGTGATCGGTAAGTTATAAGGTGCAGTCGGTACGAGTATGTCCCTCGATGCACTTCTCTTTCATCGATCACCATGTCGGAACGTTCAACGGTCTCAGATCTCCTCTGTTCAGACGACTCAAGCGTATTTGATTTTTTTCCTTCCTGTTCGAGTTCGCACAGGTTCACTTCACCACCCCTGGCGGAATGCCAGGACTTGTCCGTTGATGACCTCAATTTGATGGCTCCGAAACGGCGCACTCTTCCCCTGGAACTAATTGAATACATTATAGAGCTTTTTCATCAATGTCACCGTTCGTTCCGTGCTCTCCGGGCCTTGTCGGAGGCCAGCTCTCGGTTTCGGGTGATAACCCTGCGGAGATACATGACCTCATTGAATATACATTCCACAAAACAACTTACTTCCCTCTTGAAGATGCATACATCCATGCTGTCGCGCAATCTCACATGGGAATGCATGGGGTTTGACTGGGTAAAGTAAGCAAAGCGCATATACACTGCGGATCACCGCTCTTTAGCCCG
Source organism: Butyriboletus loyo (assembly GCA_038093515.1). Classification (NCBI taxonomy): domain Eukaryota; kingdom Fungi; phylum Basidiomycota; class Agaricomycetes; order Boletales; family Boletaceae; genus Butyriboletus; species Butyriboletus loyo. The sequence goes on from JBBPSI010000156.1 coordinate 16,967, forward strand.
TTTCATCCAGGCATTTGACAGCACAATCCGGAGATCTCGCAAGCGCACCTTGGAGACCAAGTAGTATGGGGAGTTTGCGGACCCTCCACATTTCGTTCGCAGCAGAAGTAAGGTCAACACAGAAGATTCGTTCGAAGCAAATATTCGACATTCCTTTCACAAATTCAGCGATGGCCCACCTCACCTCGCTAACTCTCACAGAGTTATGGCGCATTGATATCTTGCTCTTGAGCATGGTGTCTGAAGCTTTTCCGGGATTAATGACCCTTCATCTCAGTTGTTCCGAGCATCTCGATGTGTCTTGTTGCTGGACTTGCTTTGAGGATAGCGCTTCAGCTGTCGTTCACTCTCCTATACCTAACCATTTTCCAACAGTGGCATCATTAACTGTAGGTTTCTCCACCCGCTCCTTCTTAATGATCAAACACTCTCGTAGAACGCATTCGCAAAGGCACTGAAAGCACTTACCAAGTTGACCGATCTTCATCTGGGAATATTTCTCTCAGACGAAGAGATGCTCGAAAACCATATCGACCACTACGATAGTCCAGGAGCCTATTCACGCGTCCTTCGCACTGCCTTTGGTCAGAACCGCAACTTGGCATACACGGGAACGATCCTTAGTCAATTGGAATCCTCGAGCACCGCACCCATCGAGCATGTGTCATACACGGAAGACGAAGAAGACGTCAATAATTCGAAAGCCGCGGCGAGTATGACATTTGACGAGGTACCACCCTTTCCCCACGGCCCCGAATTGTGTCCGATTTGCTCGATCATGGTTTCTGCCCCTGATGTGCGCACACGCGAACTCGAAGCAAGCTTAGCGCTCGCTCAGAAGCTCGAGTCCCTAAGAAGAATAAGCTGGAGTTCGTTTTTCGCATGGAAACTTCCCTCTGAGGGCGAAAGGAGGATCGGGGACTGGCAAAGGGTAACCAATACGTACGTTCTTCGAAGTGGCGGGAGAGTGCGAGTAAGAAGACGGCCTTGGGACTAGTCGGCGTCGCCCATATAACCATCGTTCGCGGAGGTCAGTAGCCCGTCGGGTTCGCGTGCTCGGGTCTTGCGCACTTACTTTCCCGTAGCCTTATTTCTCCTCTACGTTTATACTTTGCAACTCGTCGTTACTAGGCAATGTACATCAACGAGCTGCGACTGTTTGTCGGCTTGGAAAACATGCGCCATCAGGGCAGTACCCATGCACATCTTTGACATTGTGGCGACTCAAAAAGGTGGACATTACTGTGGACAAATAATGGAATGATAATCGCGAGGTATTGAGCCACTCGGCAGCAATCACGTCCACACCTCGGTTCGGAAGCGCCAACCGTCCACAGATCCGTGAGGGCCGGTGACAACAGACCACAAGGCAATGATGATATAAGGACGTCATGCGTCTTTCAGACTTCTCTTCGGATGGCAAGAAGCAATCCCCCTCCTCTGTCCCCCATCAGCACCCTGGTTTTATTTCCTTCGCGATCCCCTCCTGCTTTATCAATAATTTAATCAACTAATATGCCATTTACCACCGTAGCCCAGGCCAATTCCAAGACGGCGCAGTTTGCCCGTCTCTTTGACCTATTTGACCGTGTCGCGACGCGACGCACCCGGGCCCTCACTGGGGACACTGGTGAAGTCATCTCCGCAGACGACATCGCCAACGTTCCCGCAGAGTTCGCCCCCGTACTCAAGAATCTATCCACGACCCTCTCCTTACGCGCCCTACGGGACGAGGAGCATGCCCGACGTGTCCAAGCCGCATCCACACCCAGAACGCACCACAATATCGTCGCCGTCGCGCCCTTCACGATACCTACAACCGGAAACCCAGTGTCACGCGTCGACGTGGTAGGAGGCCCCGAGAGTCCGACCTTTCCGCCCGGCGGATGCTATCCGTTCACGTTTAAGCTCATGCTGCACAAGCTGTACGATCTGGACGAGTGGGCAGAGAAGGTCAAGAACTCGGTGGAGGCGTCCAAGTCGCAGTTCAAACCCCTGGCGGAGCGGGTTCAGAACGTCGTCAGGGATGTCACGGCGAACATTAATGAGAAAGGGGAGAAGAACAGCAGTATTCGTCCCGTCCTCGGGACTTCGGCCAAGTTTAAGCCACCGAGCCCTACGATGCACCCCCGTTCGGCCGCAGTGCCTTCAAAGCCAGAAACCAGTCGCGTGTTGAAGAAGAGATGTATAGGTCGGAGAAAGTCTCTTAGTGGTCCGATGTCGACTGGCGTTTGGGTATACGACGCGGTCATCTCTGCCACGGAGGTGACGGGTCCTCGCCCCGCGTTAGAGATTACGCTTTCCATGCCCAGGGATGCAGGTGGCGGGACCGAGAACCGTGCACGACACCAATCGATGACTGCCGTGGAGGAGATGCACGATCGGGGCACCGCGAAACGCAAAGTCAAAATTGCTGTTCCTCTCCCTCAAGAGGAAGTCGTTGGGTCCGTTCCACCGCAGCGATCGTCGGTCTCGTTTGCGGAACCAGCACAGGAAATCATCAAAACGGAGGGCGTGGTGAAGAGGTCGGTAGCTTCTACCTTCACTTCTGAACCGTGCAAGATGGCCGCGGTCAAGCGACCTTTATGCGTTTAAGATCTTTGAAATCATTGGACGAATGCACTGTAAAAAAATGTTTTCACAACATGGAAACTTGGCATGGACATACATCTGTTGGGTGGGGGAGTCTCGTATTACTATTACGACCTTATTGTGTCACGACCTGATACGATACTTACGTTTTTCTTTCTTTCTTTTCTTTCTTTCCTTGTACCCTACCTGTAGTGCCTACTTTTGTGTTTTCATAGGCTTGAACTTGTAACGTTGTGACTTCATGGTTGGTGACACTGGCGACGACCATCTATATTAAACTTTAAACGGCGCGGTTATTAGTTTAAATTCTTCCTCGCTTCAGCCTTCTCAGCGATTGGCATTGAGAGCGCAGTGTGTCTGTGCGGTTACCATCTTCAACGACTAGACTGATCGAAAAGGTTTCAAGCGCAGTGGCAAAGATCACCTCTATCATACAATGAACCACTCCGCCGGCCCTGCAGGTATATGTACATACCTAGCGCTTCACTCTCTGCAGTGAAGAGACGTACCATATGTCGAGGTACAAAAACGAAATGTAATGTGCAAATGTGGTTCCAGCCACGCAGGCCTCAGATCTCAGATACCACGGCCCTCCTCTCGAACTCCCATTTGCGAGTGCCACATCAGGGACGCAGAGCGTGGTTTCGAATCCAAAAGATGTTGGGGAGATGTTGCCTCTACAACATTACCTTTTTTTTGCTTCTGTCCGACCGCTTCGTCGCAACCGACACCGGTAATAGGTGTGTGGTACGATTGTTCACTTGAATTTGTATTAGAAGAGGATAGTGGAATGTAACGTAACTCTATAAAGCGGGTATCTCTCTATGTCGGGTATCTCAAACGAGGGACTCCACAGCGGTGTTCCGATATCGAGGAAAGGAAAGTGGGAAAGGGTAAGGGTAAGGGTTTTTTTTTTTTGAAAAAAGAAAGCGAAACGATTAAACGACCCTTGTGGTAAATATTGCGAGCTCGCGGCACCGACTTTTCATGATACGATTCAAACCTCGTATGCGCATGAGACGTGACAGAGGTTCCAATTATTGAATTGTCCATGGCCAAGCTGATTTCCCCACCACGGGACTGATAGCTGAGTCGAGTACAGGCGGAGGCAGCTGCGAGAACCGAACGGATCAGCCAGACGAACGAGGGGTATTGCCAGTGCTGGCATTGGCTATACTCGCGGCGTCCTTTTCAGGGGACGTAACTTTGCTGCATAATCTACTGCGTTTGCGGAGAGAGGGACCATAAAAGAACAATACCTGACAGATCGATTGAGTGGAGGAGCAAAAGCCAAGAGAGGATAGCTTACGAAAGGGATGGGAACGATGAGCAGTGCTATGCCTGCGAATAACGTGTTGGCCCATTTGTACGTGAGATCCGTGAACATATCAGTTGCGAACAGCGGCAAAGCAAAACTACCCATGTTGCCTGCAAGTACCATTCCCAAAGTCAGCACTCGATCATCCGTATGATAGATGCTTGACGTACGGCACAGGCTCTGCCCAGCCAGAGCAGAAGACGCATACGTGCCATAGCTACCGGACGAATCAGACAACTCTGTCAAATTATACTGGTATCACAACCTTACCAGTCGGCCAAATACAAGAAGACGATCAAGTAAGCAACAAATGCACCAAACATGAAGATCTGCACACCAACAAATCAGGATTGTTTCCACATGGGTATAGAAAATACACTTGCCGTCAATGCAATAACCGACCAGACCCAGTGAATCTGTTGCGAGGCAGTCCATGCAAACATGATCATCGCCAATGGAAACAAAACTGCGATAAGACATGCAAGGTATAATCTAGCTTCCGGACCCCTGCGGGCAACATTTTGTCTGAAATTCACGTCTGAGAACCACCCTATATGTACGGACAGTCTTCCTCACCTGTATAATTTATCTTGATACACGTTCGCACCCAGCCCGATGAAAGCACCAATGCTAAAATGCATATTGAGAAATCGTAGGCAGAGGAATGATAACAATCACTTACACGATGGTGGCGTATACCATTCCGCTCTGGCCAGCATTAAATCCGTATAGTGACTTGAAAAGAGGCGAAACAGAACTAGGATACCATAAGCTTCGGAACGACATAGACTAGATAGAATCTTACCTGATCAAACAGTACAGAACGCCCCATACGAAGAACACCCATAGCTGCAAGAGTAGTACCATTAGATAGTTGATGCGTGCGGACACGCTGATCGCCTCTTACACTGATGCTCGTTGCAATAGGTTCGGTGAGAAGAACCTCTATAGACACCTGTGAGACGTGATGTTATTGTCGAGATTTGAGCACTCACTCATTGGCCGGGTGCAAGATGTCCAAACAAGTTCGCGCAACGCTGGTTGTATTTTCTCCACTCGTGCATAATACCTTGAATCCCCTGTCTCCTTTCTCACTTTCTGTGCGAGGCGCCGCAGGATGATGGTTTGACGTGTCTCCTTCATTGTGAACATAGCGATCACAAAATACACCCCGCTGAATCTGGAGAGACATTTTCATGAGAGGACAAGATCAAGAGTGGTAATGAAGTGACTAACATTGCGTGAAGCCATTGAATCCACCTCCATTGAAGATGTGGGTTATGTTCGACCCACCCGGATATCATTGGTCCTAACCCTGTGGAACACATGTTCACAAGGGCAAAGAGTGACATCGGAAGACCGCGCCTGATAACATCAAGCTGTACATCAACCCTCGGACGTCGTAGAAGCAAAAAAAAAAACCCACTCGGCTGGTTCCCAGATATCTGCAATGGAACCACCTACCAAAGTACCACCGGTGGAGGCAAACGCACCACCGAAGGCACGCGCGACGATGACTACCTGAATTGAATTTGACCTGGAACTCGTTGAGTTTATGTGTTCCTCGAAAGATACAAGAACGAACATTGCGGCAAGCACATAGCATAAGACCGAAGCAAAAGCAGAGATGAGGTATATTGGTTTTCTCCCAACCTCTTCGCTGAATGCTGTCGAGAAGAGCGGGACGAGTGCATATCCCAGTGCATAGACGCAAAGCGCCAGCGTGGCCTGGAATTGAGTACAGTTTAGATCACGCGTCATGGATTCAGTGCCCATTGCAAAGGACGATGAAGCGGTGGCTGGAAAATAAAGTTAACAACGCCCGCAAGACATCATGAATGCGCAAGTACATGTAACACCGGTGAAACCGCAAACAACAAGGGTAATGCACCACTTCTTGAAGCGAGAGTAGGTGACGGGGTTACGTGGATCGTTGTCCTTGAACTCGACCTGAACGTGCAAGTGAGTATGCAAACATGGCCGACGAGACCAGGATGACGAACACAAAATAGATCAGTCTGGAGCGAGGTTGAAGATGACCCAAATAGCGAGAACGCAGATTTTTCAACGTCGGAGACGCTTTTGTGGAAGTTGGACTGACTAGCAGCGTCGTAGTCGACATGCGTAGCGGTTAAGGAGTGTTCTGAAGAGTTTGCACGGCTAGCGTGCTCGTCATCAGGGGTAGTTAGGGTAGACATTTTACAACTCGAAAGGAGTGAATTGGCAGCTGGAACGAGGCGACAGTGGTACTTGAGTTTTTTATCGTCCCGATTTCCATACTTTGCTGTTCAGCGCCGAAGCTGTCCAACTTTCCGCAGCTCATTTACTGACGGCTAGTGGTGGAGCTGTGTTACGTAGTTTGCGCAAGGATGAAATGTGATTGAGTGACATCACAAGGGAATGAACCAGAAACTGGGCTCTTCGTAAGAATGCCGCAAATTGAACGTAAGAGTATCCCCTTTTCTCATGTAAATGGGATTAGTAGTATTTAGTTGGAAAGTGACAACAAAAATAGACGGTGTAGGTATCATACATGGTCCCAGAGTGCGTAACAGGGATGCACATCTATGACTAGATCGAAGGGTACTAAAGGACGAAGCTGGTAAGTGATTGAACCTCCGGCGCCGGATCAACTTACCCAGATTAACTATCAGAGACTTCTACAACCCCGTCTGCATCTAGAGTTCCTCTTTGAACATGTTCGCCTCGTACACGAAGAATCTCCTCTACATTCCTCAGCCGGCCATCTTCGGTATCATCCTTGAACCAGCCGAGATTATCCGCAATCAAATGCCTGCTCATACAAGTGCAGGGTGAGCGTGGACCAGGAAGCAACAAACTAACGTTCCCGCACCGGTTCTTGCAACTTGAACATTGAACAAGTACGATTCCACGCTCGTATGCCCGTTTGGTGAACGTGTGTGCCGAACGATGGTTACACCCGTCGGCTGTACATGTGAATACGATGGCAAGTCGGGGCTCTGGAGGGTCAGACTGGATTTGATCCGGAGCCCCCGGCGTGAGCGGTGATTTTGGTTGTTCACCCTGTGCCTTTGCAAAACTTACAGCAGAGGTGCTTTTGCGAAAAGTTCCCAGCCGCTGTTGCAATTCCAACGGATACGAGGGCCTTGAGAGTGTTCTGGCTGAGCGCCATGCCGGACGGAGACCACCAACGAGTCTCGATGGTAACATTGTTCACTGGTGGGGGTCTGGCAGTTTGTTCGGCATCACCGCCGAGAAAAATACTATCTCCGCGAAGCTCGGAGTATGAATACCGGAGCGCGCTTGCATTCATATACCGTCGACCGCGACGACAACGACGACCAGAACAGAACGATGAACAAAGGCTGACAGGCTTGCAAAGTATAATCATATTCGAGATGGTAGGGCTAGGAAGTAGACGGTGTCTACATAACGTACCGTGCTTGATCGTGTCTTGACGCATCACTCAGCACGAAGAGGATGTCGCGTTGCACGACGAGGTCACCGATGAACAGTACAGAAGCATCGTCAAGGGTAGGCTTCAGATGGACCGCCTCGTCGTGGACGATGGAGTATATGAACAACGGTATGGACGATTGGACGGGTCAGGACGATACAGACGACCGGTATTACACGTGGCGAATGAGCGTATGGTTCTCAACAGCCTTCTCGTCAAGTGTTCAGTCGCTCGCGTATGATGGTCCGTTCTGATCGTCTCCCCACTCACGTTATGCGAAGCAGACGCCGATGTTTTAGTGGGTTGCGACTTTGGCTCACGCTGGTGAGTAACACGGTCGTTGGTTCCGGTGTCCAGGGTCACAAGCCAAAACCGAACCGATCAAAGAACCACATGTTTGGTGGAGCCGGTAAGCCCAGAAACCCGCGTGTATTCGTTCTCCCCTCCCCGAGCTAAAGGTTTCCCGTCGCTTACCCATATATGCTTCAGCCCAGCCACGGCAGTTTGTCCCTTGGTCGCATCAATGGCATAGGTGCGGTATTTCTACGGGAACATTCGTTCTCTCACATGCTTCGATCCTCCAACTATTGCCGTCTTGTCCGTTGTTGCATCAATGGCATAGATGCGGTATTTTTTGTTTTATTTCAATCATCGATACACTCGTCATGTGCTGCACCACACATGCCGTAGTAATTGGTCCCCGGCGAAGAACTTCATACACACCTGTGCGAATAGAGTATAATACAGTCGACTTTCTCCTAACGCACACCTCTCGGGACGGCCCCCAAGGCATTAGTTACTAGGGATCCCTAGTATGGGTTAGTTGCCCCACTTGACTATAGTAAATCACCCGCAAGAGCTATAGTATAGAGCTACCGGTATGGGTTGTGGACACAAAATCCCTGCAGACCGACCGGGAAATCAAAAAAATGTATGTGCTCTCAGGGAGTATGGGTTATACCTGGCATGCGTTGGGAGGAAGTCGACTGTACTTGTATCCATACTTGTATACAATTCAGAACGAAATGTTTTCGGGTATACTAAACACTGGCACTCGCGTCGTCTACTCGCATGTCGCTACCATATTTTTGCCAGTATCCATCCATTTCCGTGTGACGCGCATTCCGCAATCGCCGAACTGAGAATCGGCTGTATCGCCCGATGACTCGGAGTATCGAAATGACCTCGGATCATGACTGGTAGTTATATTAAGCACTGGCTTCTGAATGAATATTTAGCATAGACTCGAAAATCTATGTCTCTGGTTAATTCCCGACGTGAAACTCCATTAGCCTTGGGAGCTTGCTATTTATGGCTGTCCAAAAACATCATGTTCCCAGACGCGGACTCAGCCAACTCCCCAAAAAAATTCGGAGCATCTAGAAATAGAACGTGAATTCTCGGCGGCGGCCTACGTACTTACGCGACCAGTGCCCGTCGTGTGCGAACGAGTCTGAGGGGATAAATGTTAGGGCTACATGGTGCACTGGCACATTGGGTTCATCATTCTCAATGGCTGGCACATTCGTGTAATTCCGATAGGAGCACGGCGATGTATGAAACAAATACAGCCGGATGTCGAGCACGATGACAAAGTCCTTTACATTACTTTACCATCAAGATATTCGTACTTTTCTGTCCAGTGTCGAAGCTGAGAGATCTTTCTAGGGTTGTTCAATTAAAGAGCGTTGTGGCCGTTGTTACTACATAATCGACTGGTTCCAGTGTCCGGGGCCACAAGTCACAACCGAAGCGATCGAAGAGCTGCGTGTCTGGTAGAACCATGAGCCGGGAAGCCACATATGCCATTCTCTCACTTTCGTCCAGGTATGGCGTTTGGTCCTCGACATGCTGCGACCCTCCAGCCGCAGAACATCCCCAGCTTGGCTGTTGCCGCATCAATGACATAGATGTAGTATTCTTGCTCCATTTTATCATCAATACACCTGTCATGTGCTGTGTCGCACGGAGTCCTGTATTGGCTCCCGGTGAAGAACTTCATGCATACCTTCACGAATAGAGTATAATACAGTCGACTCCCTCCTAACGCACACCTCTCGTGACGGTCCTTAAGGTATAGATTATGTAGCATCCGGAGGTCCGAGGTCCTGACAAATTTTGTTAGCACTTCAAGTTTAGTCGTACATACCATTTGTATCCCTTCGATCGGCCCGGCAGCCATTCTTGGACGCCGTCAATTGCATCCCGAGTGACCGGTTCTTGGTTAACTTCCCAATCGCGTTGTCTGCTCGAATGTCGCTACCCTATTTTTGCCAATATCCATCCATTTCCGTGTGACGCGCATGCCGCAATCGAAGATAATCGGCTGTATCACTCGATGACTCGGAATATCGAGAACCATCGCCACAAAGCGTCATGTCTGGGAGTTAAATTAAGCACTGACTTCGGAATGAATATCTAGCATAAACTCGACAATATTACATGTCTCTGGTTAATTCCGACTGCTGTGGAACTTCACACAACTTGAATTTCGGGAGCTTGTTATTTATAGCTCTGGGAAAATAAAAAAAGGATGATTCAAACTTGGGACCAGCGTCACTAATAAACCACTAAATTCGGAGCCCATCTGGAAATAGAACGTGATTTTTCGGCGGCAGCCTGCACATGCAACAAGTACGCGTTGCTTCGTTTGCGAATGACTCTAACGGATTGCGTCTTAGGGCCACATCACGATGCAGATGGGATTCGTTATTCTCAATGGCTGGCGAATTCGTGTAATTCATACAGGACAGCGATCTATAAAACGAATACAATCTGGTTGTCAAACACGCCGACAAATCCTTTATGTACACTACTCTTATTTGTGTATCTACAACCGTGTTACATTCCTCGACGGAGAAAATTGGGTTTCGGTCATATCTAACCTCGGGTCCGTACGAGGCAAGTCCGAGGCTCTAGTTTTTGTTTTGAATGGTCTACGGCCGGGCATTATGATTTGCCGATCACGGGACTGGTAGCTGAAAGTAAGGGAACCAAACGGATCAGCCAGACGAATGAGGGGAATTGACGTTGCTGGCATCGGGCTTGTCCGCAGGGTCCTTTTCAGAGGACGTGACTTCGCTGCACAATCTACTGCGTTTGCGGAGAGAGGGACCATAAAAGAACAATACCTGACAGATTGATTGAGTGGAGGAGTAAAAGCCAAGAGAGCATAGCTTACGAAAGGGATGGGAACGATGAGTAGTGCTATGCCTGCGAATAACGTGTTGGTCCATTTGTACGTGAGATCCGTGAACATATCAGTTGCGAACAGCGGCAAAGCAAAACTACCCATGTTGCCTGCAAGTACCATCCAGGGTCAGCTCTCAATCATCCGCATGGTAAATACTTGACGTACGGCACAGGCTCTGCCCAGCCAGAGCAGAAGACGCATACGTGCCATAGCTACCGGACGAATCAGGCAACTCGGTCAAATTATACTGATATCACAACCTTACCAGTCGGCCAAATACAAGAAGACGATCAAGTAAGCAACAAATGCACCAAACATGAAGATCTGCACACCAACAAATCAGGATTGTTTCCACATGGGTATAGAAAATACACTTGCCGTCAATGCAATAACCGACCAGACCCAGTGAATCTGTTGCGAGGCGGTCCATGCAAACATGATCATCGCCAATGGAAACAAAACTGCGATAAGACATGCAAGGTATAATCTAGCTTCCGGACCCCTGCGGGCAACATTTTGTCTGAAATTCACGTCTGAGAACCACCCTATATGTACGGACAGTCTTCCTCACCTGTATAATTTATCTTGATACACGTTCGCACCCAGCCCGATGAAAGCACCAATGCTAAAATATATATTTGAGAAATCGAGGCAGAGGAATGATAACAATCACTTACACGATGGTGGCGTATACCATTCCGCTCTGGCCAGCATTAAATCCATATAGTGACTTGAAAAGAGGCGAAACAGAACTAGGATACCATAAGCTTCGGAACGACATAGACTAGATAGAATCTTACCTGATCAAACAGTACAGAACGCCCCATACGAAGAACACCCATAGCTGCAAGAGTAGTACCATTAGATAGTTGATGCGTGCGGACACGCTGATCGCCTCTTACACTGATGCTCGTTGCAATAGGTTCGGTGAGCAGAACCTCTATAGACACCTGTGAGACGTGATGCTATTGTCGAGATTTGAGCACTCACTCATTGGCCGGGTGCAAGATGTCCAAACAAGTTCGCGCAACGCTGGTTGTATTTTCTCCACTCGTGCATAATACCTTGAATCCCCTGTCTCCTTTCTCATTTTTTGTGCGAGGCGCCGCAGGATGATGGGTTGACGTGTCTCCTCCATTGTGAACATGGCGATCACGAAATACACCCCGCTGAATCTGGAGAGATATTTTCATGAGAGGACAAGATCAAGAGTGGTAATGAAGTGACTGACATTGCGTGAAGCCATTGAATCCACCTCCATCGAAGATGTGGGTTATGTTCGACCCACCCGGATATCATCGGTCCTAACCCTGTGGAACACATGTTTACAAGGGCAAAGAGTGACATCGGAAGACCGCGCCTGATAACATCAAACTGTGCGTCAACACTTGGACATCGTAGAAACAAAAGAAAAACACTCACTCGGCCGGTTCCCAGATATCGGCAATGGAACCACCTACCAAAGTGCCACCGGTGGAGGCAAACGCACCACCGAAGGCACGCGCGACGATGACTACCTGAATTGAATTTGACCTGGAACTCGTTGAGTTTATGTGTTCCTCGAAAGATACAAGAACGAACATTGCGGCAAGCACATAGCATAAGACCGAAGCAAAAGCAGAGATGAGGTATATTGGTTTTCTCCCAACCTCTTCGCTGAATGCTGTCGAGAAGAGCGGGACGAGTGCATATCCCAGTGCATAGACGCAAAGCGCCAGCGTGGCCTGGAATTGAGTACAGTTTAGATCGCGCATCATGGATTTAGCCCCGGTCGCAAAGGACGATGAAGCGGTGGCTGGAAAAATAAGGTTAACAGTGCCTGCAATACACCATAAATGCGCAAGTACATGTAACACCAGTGAAACCGCAAACAACAAGGGTAATGCACCACTTCTTGAAGCGAGAGTAGGTGACGGGGTTACGTGGATCGTTGTCCTTGAACTCGACCTGAACGTACAAGTGAGTGTGCAAACATGGCCGACGAGATCGGGATGACGGACACAAAACGGATCAGTCTGGAGCGATGTTGAACATGACCTTGGCACAGACAACGCTGATTTTTCGACGTCGGGGGGGCTTTCGCAGACGTTGGGTTGACTAGCAGTGTCGCAGTCGGAATGTGTTATGGAGTGGTCTGAAGAGTTTGCACGGCTAGCGTGCTTCTCGTCAGGGGTGGGTAGGGTAGACATTCTACAGTTCGAAAGGAGTGAACTGGAAGCTGGAATTCGGAGGCCACAGTGGTCCTTGAGCTTTTAATCATCTCGATTTTCATACTTTGCCGTCCAAAGAAAAGGCTGTGACTCAAACTTTCCTGAGCGCATTTACCGACGGCCCGTCGTGGAGCTGTGTTACGTGTGGTTTGTGCAAGGCTGAAATGTGATTGACTAACACTCCAAGGTCCTAATCCTGTTCGGATTCGGATCCATGATCTGATCGAACAACGCGTCAGAATTCGTTTTCCCATTTTAGTAAGACCTTTATTTAATTCCCCTTTTTGCTGAAAATCCTCCAACTCGGGAATTGCCGTGTTCGTCGGCTACTGGGGCTGGGGTCACAGACTTGTCAGTTATTTTTCGTGTGCGCTGCTACGTTATCGTTGAGTAACACATACCTTCTACCATAAGATCTGCCCGCACTGCTGCGATAATGAGCCTATCAGTGACTTGTGCGAACGTGCGCGACTCTTCAGCCGCCCTACACGCATATCAGTAGATGGTGAGTAACAGTTCTCACTGCGTCACCGCCGAGAAACCTCGCTTTGACTGGAAGTGGAAAAGTACCGGGAAACTCAGCTTTTTCGCTGTAGGGTCGGCCAAAATATCAAGCAATTGCACGTGGAGCGCTACCCTCTTTGTGCCACTAGTATACTGGAGCTCCAAGCGTCTACTGTATTAGGTATTTTAAACTCAGGCTAGGACTTGAAGGTTGAGGCCGAGTGGGGAGCTTAGCCTATGGAAATAATAATGAATTGCGTGGGGACCGCACTATACTTTTTGTATCACTAGTGTACTAGAACTACAAACGACTATTGAGATTTTATTTTATGCCCAAGCTAGGTTTTCAAACTTAGACGTGCTACACTTTTGCACGCTAGTGTACCAGAACTGACTGCTGTATTAGCCATTTCAAACTCAGGCTAGGACCTAATGTGTTGCTGCGTGCCACCATTATAAGATCGCCATCCCGATTAGGATGGATTTATTTGGCTAACTGCGCTTATTAAACGCAAGCGGAGTGCAACTTGTCTTCGAACATCACGGTGTTATGATTTACAGTAATAAATTTTTGTATACTACATTTGCGTGTTTTTCATGGTGAACGTCGAAGCTAGGCGAGGGTAAAACGACGCACGCCCCTAACGACACTGACGACACGTATGACGCGCGCCGCGGGTGTACGCAGCCGCCGGCAGCTGCAGCTTAATGTAAAGCTCAGGTGTTAACACCTCGCTAGCTCCTTGATCGGAAAGCAGGGACTACTAGCTAAGGTAGATAAAAAGGAGAGATGGCACTAGAGCAGAGAATGAAGACGCTCTGGTGAAAGGGGGAAAAGAGCTACCAAGAGAAGAAAAATGTAACCGAGCACGAATCCGCCGACAATACATTTCCCCGCTGGGGTCAAAAGAAGGACAAAGAGAAGGAAAATCCAGGCAAGCACGAATTCGCCGACGATACGTTCCCCTGCTCAGGTAAAAAGAAGGACAAGCCATGAGGAACATGCAACCGACACGGAGCACGAACTCGCCGATGGAGTGGGGTGACTTATGTTCACTTGGTGGATTCTTAAATGTATTTTCGTGTAGGTGGTTCATCGAGTTGCGCCATATGTGTGTCGATGGAAAGCCTTTGTACAATGATTGCAAAACGCATGTACTTGGTGTATTGTGCTCACATGGACCGGTGCTATCGATGGCAGACTTTTTTTCTCGCCTTTTTTCGAATCCTATTGTTTTCACCCACCCCGCTACCGGTACCATTAATCTTGTCATTTAAACAGCCGGGGAAAAATGAAAAAAATCCTCGACCGTCGCTCTCCCTCATACACAGTGACATAAGGCTAATAATTGCGCCGAGTACGACGTCAGCGTGCTATTGTACAATGGCCACACGCTGGTTAGGCTATGACATGTGGGAGACCCTCCCACGGATGAACGCGTACTTGACTACGGGGTATCCATGGTTCTAATACTGCGGTTCGATCGTATTGCCGTTTCACATGTCAGTTGGATTACTAGCGTTTAGTTGAGGCATGGCAACAAAAAATTACAACGTAAGTGCCATGCATTTATGACTAGATCGACTGAAGGGTACCGAGGGACAAAGTTGGTAAGTGATCAGACTTGCGGCACCGGACTGATTCACTGAGATAACCTGTCGGACTTATACAACTCCATTTGCGACGTTCAACTCTAGACAACTTGCGTCTAGAGTTCCTCTTTGCCTCGGACACGAATAATCTCCTCAGCCGACCATCTTCGCTGTCATCCTTGTACCAGCCGAGACTATCCGCAATTAGTCTCATGCCTATTCACACAAATGCAGGGTGAGCGTAACCCAGAAAGCAACAGACGAGTATTCTCGCACCGGTTCTTGCAACTTGGACACGTTTGGTGAACGTGCGTGCTGAACGATGGTTACGCCCGGTTGTAAGTACACGTGGGAACAATATGCAAGACCTGAGAGATCCGGGAGGTTAGACCGAATCTGATCTCAAGTCTCTGGCGTGAGCGGTGATTTCCGTTGTTCACGCTGTGCCTTCAAATCAGGAAAAACCTACCCCAATAATTCACTAGGATTCAGTAGCTGTAATATTGTACTTTCAGATCAGATGGTTTGTTCGGCATCAGTGCCGAGAAAGATCAAACGCTCCGCGAGTGTCGGAGTACGAATACCACGCTTGTGGCGTCTCATATTCCTGCGTCGACCTCGACTGTGACGGCGGCGACGACCATGGAAGAACGATCACGACGAACAAAGAGCAATGTCAACAAGCTTGCAGAATATAAACGTATTCGAGATGGTGGGGCTAGGAAGTGGAAGGTGTGCACATTACAACTCGTACTCGATCGTGGCTTGACGCGTCAATCAGCAAGAAGAGGATGACGCGTTGTATGATGAGGTCACCGAAGAACAGTACAAGAGCATCGTCAAGGGAAGGCTTCAGAGGGATGACTTTGTCGTGGACGATGGGATTGCCGGGTATATGGACAACGGTATGGATGATTGGACGGGTCAGGATGATGCGGACGAGGAGGACGAGGAGGACGACCTGCGGAGTCGCAAGAGTTGTACGTATGCCTTAAATTACTGATTGCCTTCTCATCCTGGATCATCGAACAGCTAAGAAAAAGGCAACCGGAATATTTACGAAAGCTAAGGTCAAGCCAAAGGCACCCCTGCCTGCTGCTAAGCCCTCTATAAGCGCGTATCGTCCAACTGTATCCGCGGAGCAAGAGGAGGATTTCATGGCCAACCTATTGGGAGGCATTGACTCGGCACCCATCCCAGCCCCCGTACGGTCGAAGAAGCGAAAGTCCTCGCCCGTCTTGGAGAATGATGATCTCACTCCAGATCGATCTTCTTCGCCAGTGCCATACAGAAAGAATGCAGATGCCTGTAGTGCCTACTCGTCTGATGGAGCTGCGGATGACGGACCTTGGTCTAACCCACCGTCAAGCGATTTTGAGGATCACACATCAATGATGAGCCCGAAGAAGAAAGCGCGTGTAGCCAACGGCTCATCGGTGGTGACACCTGCTATCGAGCGTATGGGCAAGTTGGAGGTTCATAGCGGTTCAGAGGATGGATTCGACGCGTCCATGGACTTCTCAGACATCGATATGAACGACTTCATGGATGTCGATGACGTACATGTCAAGCCTAGTGTTCCGGCCGAGAAGGAACTATCGACAGCCAAGATCGACTCTAAACCCGTCTCTAATGGTGGAAACACGCCAAAGAAGGAAGATCTTACCGCGCCATCGTGGCTTTCTGTATTCGACTCTCTCACCGTCGTCTCTGAAGACACCCTGGGATCCAAGCCGGCGTTCTCCAAGACATCCGTTAATGCCCTCGAGGACGACGGTAGTTTACACATGTTTTGGTTGGACTATCTCGAACATGGCGGTAAACTCTATCTCATTGGCAAAGTGAAAGACAAGACCTCCGATACATGGGCATCCGCCTGTCTTTCCATTCAGGGGATCCAGCGTAATTTGTTTGTACTGCCTCGACCGCTGCGTGTCGTCCAGGACGAAACCGAAGATGGTCAGGTGGAGATGGTGGAGACCGACGTCGTACCAGAGAAGGGGGATGTGTACGCTGACTTTGACAGGATGCGCCGAGAAATGGGGATAAAAAGCTGGAAAGCACGTTGGGTGACACGGAAGTACGCCTTTGACTTAAAAGACATCCCAAAGGAAGCGGAGTGGATGAAGGTCGTGTACTCGTATGAAGGTGAGTGGTAAGCTGGCGCGTCGGGTGTGTACACTAAATGTCCACAGAGTCGCAAGTCCCCATGAACGCTTGTTCGCCTAATATCTACAAGATCTTTGGTACAAATACGAGCATCTTCGAGTTATTCATTCTGAAGCGGAAGATTATGGGACCTTGCTGGTTGACAATAAAGAACGCAGTCGTGGAAAACCAGGGTGTAGGCAATTACAATACCCGTCCCGTTCCTCGCTAACTTGGTGGCCCAGATCTCTTGGTGTAAGCTCGAAGCAAGCGTCTCTGATCCAAAGGACGTGATCCCGATAGGCGACGGCGCTCCGGAACCACCTCCCCTGACTATCATGAGTCTAGCTGTGCGCACAGTGGTGAACCACCGCGAAAACAAACGTGAGGTAGTTTGTGTTTCGGGACGGATCTGGCGTGATGGTAGGTTTCGATCCACAACATAGTCTGCAAACATTTTGATTTCAGTCTGCAGTACAGTTGGACGATCCGACACCGCCAGAGCAGTTGCCCTGTTCAGTGCATACATTCGTACGTCCTCTGGATAGATTCCCTTCCAACTTTGAAACACGGGCCAAAGTAAACGGGAAGGGTATGATATCGCCTATGGCGAACGAGCGTATGCTTCTCAACAGCCTTCTCGGCAAGTGTTCAGTCGCTCGTGGATGACGGGCTGTCCTGATTATCTCCTGCTCTAGTCACGTTGTTCAAAGCAGACCCCGACGTTTTGCTGGGCCACGACTTCCTGGGTGTTTCCCTTGACGTCCTTTTAGGACGGATGAAAGACCTTAAAGCCGAACACTGGTCTCGCCTCGGACGATTCCGAAGAGCGAAATGGATTCCGATTGGAAGACAGGGAACAAATATCAAGTTCCTATCCGGCAGACTACTATGCGACCTCGCCAGCGAT
This sequence comes from Butyriboletus loyo, assembly GCA_038093515.1. Lineage (NCBI taxonomy): Eukaryota > Fungi > Basidiomycota > Agaricomycetes > Boletales > Boletaceae > Butyriboletus > Butyriboletus loyo. The sequence continues at coordinate 34,874 of JBBPSI010000156.1, forward strand.
GGTGCACGTGTATGCCTTCGTTTTTTTCATTCGACCTTTTGCTAATCACGTTCGTACAGAGTATGATCTCATCTACAACGTGGTCTCTCAGCGAAATGTGCAAGACGCATCTCAAGTCTGAACGACAAGATATTGACCCAGATGATACTGCAGCATACTTTGACGGAAGCGTTTCCTCGCCGGATATGCTTATGACGTTCGTGCGGCACTGTGAACTCGACGCCCATTACCAGATGGCTATCACATCCAAGGTACAGGTACTACCGCTGACGAGACAACTTACGAATCTTGCTGGGAACGCTTGGTGAGTACTTGGTCCATCGGTATACCCACCGAAGCTGAATAACATTCACAATCGCTTTAGGAACAAGACCCTGAATGGTGGACGTGCGGAACGTAACGAATACATTCTGCTCCACGAGTTCCACAAACTCAAGTACATCTGCCCCGACAAGACCTTTGGGAAAAAAGTCCCAAAAATTGAGCCCGAAGCCGATGACGCCGACGGTGAGGGCGGCGGGTCGAAAACCAGCAAAAGTAAACGAGACAAATACAAGGGCGGATTGGTGTTTGAACCCAAGCGTGGCTTGTGGGACAAGTTCATTTTGGTTATGGATTTCAACTCGCTCTATCCCAGTATCATTCAGGAGTACAATATTGACTTTACGACCGTGGAGCGGGTAGCGGAGGAGGTATGTAGGCTCTGTCTTCATCTCGATTTGCGTTTCTGACGCGTTTATAGGAGGGAGATGACAAGATCCCAGAACCTCCGAGCACTGAAGTGCCGCAGGGTATTTTACCTCGGCTCATTGCAACGCTCGTGCAGCGCCGCAGACAAGTCAAATCTCTGATGAAGGACCGCTCGACAACTCATGCAAAGCTACTTCAGGTAACGGAATAACTGAGTGTGTAAAGCCAAGGAGACTAACAATATTCGCGCGCGCAACTCAGTACGACGTCAAGCAACAGGCACTCAAGCTTACTGCCAACAGTATGTACGGGTGTCTTGGCTTCGAATACTCTAGATTCTATGCCCGTCCCCTTGCCGCCTTGACGACATTCAAGGGACGAGAGATTTTGACCCACACCCGTGAATTAGCCGAAAGTCTACAGCTGGACGTGAGCGATGAATATCTTCTGCTTTGTTGGAGCTGTCGATGACATCCTATAACCCCCTTTCTCAGGTCGTCTACGGCGACACCGATTCCGTCTTTGTCAATTCCAACGTCACCGAACTTTCCGACGCCCTCAAGATTTCCGTAGATTTCAAAAAGGCCGTCAATGACCGATACAAGCTCCTTGAGATCGATTTGGACGGTGTGTTTGCACGACTGTTACTTCTCCAGAAGAAGAAATACGCCGCCATCAAGGTCGAGGATGGGTCGCGCACCTCCACAGAGGTGAAAGGTCTGGACATGAAGCGTAGAGAATATTGCGTGTTGTCAAAGAATGTCTCTCAGTGGGTGGCATAGGTATTCCATTTGATACATACGTCTTGACTGGATACGATTTTTTCTTCAGATATGTCCTGGATCAGATTTTGTCAGGAGAAGCGACGGAGATCGTCGTGGAGAACATTCACGAGTATCTGGCTACCGTTAGCTCCAACGTGCGGTCTGGCAAGGTCAAGGTCGATGATTTCATCATTTTCAAGGTGTGACCGTTTGTAAATCATCGCCGATGACTCTGATAAGTGAATTTCATAGCGGTTGGGTAAAAACCCTGAGGACTACCCTGATGCGAAGAGCCAGCCACACGTCCAGGTTGCCCTGCGCATGAAAGCAAAGGGTGGAAGCGCACGCGTGGGTGACGTCATTCCCTATATCTTTTGCATATCTCCTGGAGAGGAGAGCGCAAAGAGTGCTCAAGCGGATCGTGCAAAGCACCCTGACGAGCTGAAAAAAGCGGCATCCAAGGAGCCCAGTATCGATTACGAGCATTATCTGGCCCACCAGGTGTTACCACCCATCGAACGTTTGTGCGATCCCATCGAGGGAACTGACAGGGCACGGTTGGCTGAATGTCTGGGTGAGTGGATGTGTCGTTCCGAAGCTTGCCTTGACTGACAGGTGTAAAGGACTTGATCCTGGTCGTTACAAAGTCTCTGGAGGATCTGAGGCGGGTCACGCACTCACCACACTCGACTCACAGGTTTCGGACGCGGACCGGTTCCGGAACTCTGAACCGTTTCTCGTGCGGTGTCGGGGATGCCAAGGGCAGATGTCGTTTTCGCCGATATGGGAACGAGAGGTAGGCCGTGCTGTTGCCACACATGATCAGACAATCCCAACGAGCACTTGTGCATGCGTATACAGTCGTCAATCCTGCAACCCTCTGGCCCTATTTGTCCAGCATGCAACAACGAACTTGGGGAAGCCAGTCTGCAGACCCAACTCGAGGTCCAAATACGTGCTTATATCGGACGGTATTACGAAGGGTGGACGATCTGCGACGATGCGACGTGTGGACACCGGACGCGTTCGATGGGCGTGTATGGACGGCGTTGCGTGCGACCGGGGTGTCGCGGCACAGTTCAGTTCGAGTACTCGGACGTCGAACTGTACAATCAGTTGCGATACTTTGCGATGTTGTTCGATCCGGAAAAGGCCCAGAAGGCAGCGACTGGGAGTGCACATTTTGGTATGCGCCCTCCTTTTCTTGTTTCTTTCCAGGCGGAAATGTGGTTCGACTCACGGAATGCCTCTAGACGAAGTTTGCGGTCTTACAGCGACCAAGCTGATGTTTTTGCAGGCGATGAGCGCCACGGTCGACAAATACATTAACCAATGTGGTCGACGCTGGGTTGATCTTGGGGCACTGTTTTCGGTGATGAAGATGTAAACGCTTTCGGCACGCTTTGTTAGCTGTGGGGTGTTGTGTATTAGACACGCTGTATACCTGCTTAGTATTACTTTTGATGAAGGTATCAAACATATCAACTCTAGGCTCTAGCAACGATACATCCCCCTTGTTATGATTTCATGTCGTCCCCGACGGTCGTATACCGACGTCGGTGATAGAGAAGCGGTAGCGTGTGCAGCCCAGTGCGATCTTGTTGATCGTCCTCCAAGAAAGGTACGCGTTCGACGCGAAGCACTCTCGCGATGAACAACTCTGAAGCCAGCGCCGTTCCGCCAGACCCCTCCCCCTCCCGCATCCGCATGGATTGTCGTCGTTCGTCCTCGTCCTCGTCTAAAACCGCATGTGAGTCGCGCAGGTGGGCGAGCGACAACGAGGGACCGACGAGGCGACATGATAGTGCGCCGAGGGAACCTGCGAGGATGGGGAGGTTGTCTTGGGAGAGGGTGTAGCGGACGCGTGGGTCGTCGAACGGACGGGGATGGAGGTCGGGTCGGGCGAAGCGGTCTGCGACGTGGGGTTGGGCAGCGGAGAGGATGTTGATGAGGAGGTGTGCTGGGGGTGATGGCGACGGCAACGGTGTGGGTGTGGGTGTGGGTGGAGGTGAGGTTGGGGATAAGGGTGGGGGCGATTCAGAGGTGGTGAGGTTGAAGTTGGAGCTGAGTGCGGATGCCATTCGGGAGGGGACGCGGAGGGAGAAGGCGACGAGGGGAAGCGGGTCGAGTGCGATGGAGGAGAAGGAGGAGAGGGTTGCGCCGTGGTATGTGGACGTGGACGGGTCGGGGAGAAGGGCGGTGACGACGGCGACGGACTGTGCGGTCTCGCGGAGGAGTCGTCGGAGAAGTTGACGGGCGTCGTCGGTGGATGTGTGGATACATCTGCGAGGGAGAATGACCCGGGCCAACGACGGACGCGTCGCCGAGAGCATCGTTGGTCCTCCAATTCATCACTGCCAGCGGACTGCTTTCGCGAAGGTGCTGACTAATACATTGGTATGTAACCTGCACGCGTCGGACCAGCCTGAGAGAGACTCTCATGAACGATCCCCATGATGTGCACCAATGACAATGAATAGGAAACATCGATGCGTACCGCAAGGGTGGTTCGGCCACGAATTTCGGTTTCAAGAACTGGGGTACACGTCGACAGATCAACACCTGCAACACAAAAAGATAGGGTCCACAGATGGGTAGGGCGAGGACATTATTCACTGGTATGCGACATACAGTATAACACCACAGTTTAGAACGAGGGTACGATGTTCACCCCCTCGTTGGATCGGTACTTGACCTAGAATATTGATACTCGGTACGCCAGTCCACAATCCCGATCACGCCGTCGAGCCTATCTTTCAACAAAACTAGACACGAATCCAGATCGACGTGGCTGACTTTGAGAAAATCCGTGTCAACAATACGCCACGTCATGAAAGGATAATTTGCTTTCGTCCTTCAGGCTTCAAGGGCAAGAAGAGAGAAAAAAATCCGTGCTCTGGAGGGTCGGGGCTACACATCAGGCATCGACTACGCAAGTCGCGACGAGGTGCGCAACTTACTCATGTCGGAAAACAAACCTGCGGCGCGTTTGTCTCCTCGGTTATATTCCCCCTGAGAGCGACGACATGGAGGGTAGAAACATACTATATTACATGGTAAAATGCCAGCCGACAAGCGACAGGATGGTGTCCCAGCGGACGACGCGAGTTTCGATATGTCCCATATGTCAACCACCGTCGTATTGTCCACGGAGAGAACGAAGCGCTCTGATAAAAACGATAACACGATCAAGCGACCTGATCTGCGCGTCTGTCCGTTGGGGTCCGACCCGGGGACGACGCGGTGCTCACTGCTAGATACCACCTCTGAAGTTTTTAAACTTTTTTTTTCGGTTTGGGACGCTCTCACGAGGAGGCGCCCGACCTACCAGGCCAACAGCGCTGCGAATCTGCTTCGAGAACAACCGAGTGTGTGTGTGTTGCGCATGCGGCCGTACTCGGACATCCGGGAACCATGGCTGAGGATCTTCAAGTCGAGTGAGTGCGAGAAGACGTTTGTATATCTGACAAGGAAAGAGAGGGACACGGTCAAGTCCAAAGAAAGCGAGATTTGTTTATTGTCCTGCGCAGCGCAAGAATATCCTCGGGGTCTTCCACGAAGCGGAGAATGTGTTCCACCGGAAACCAATCACGATCCGTCGTCGTCGTCCTCGGATCAAAACATTTGCCACTGAATCGTGCTGCGTTGGGTGTGACTGAGTGCTTTAGAATTTCGTCGACTACAAGGAGGAAGAATTATACTTGCATGTTTGATGTGAGAGGATGTTTGAAGCAGGCCGTTACAACAAAACTAAATGGTTTCCATTCAGTATCACGGACGGTATCTGACCTAGGTAAGCCACATCTTTATGCTACAGTTGTTGCTGGTCAGCATCTACTTCTACGATACCGGCCAAATAAATCCAATGATTCATCCACTGCACTACGAGACTCCGGGCCGCACACTATTCATTCATCCATCCATCCATCGACATCCCTGATATGCACCATCCAGACGACTTCAAAGAAGCAAAATAGCACCCACACGCGAACCCAGCGCGATACGTCCTGTCCACTCGGACACCGCACATCTCGTGATATCATCTTTACCCAAAACAGTGAACACACACAGACTAACCAGCCAAACGCATACGAACAACACACGTACCTCGAAGATCGTACGACGAGATGACATGGACGACCTTGCCATCCATCGCCGGCACCTCGTCCGAATGCTCTCCTGGGACCGAGCTCGACACTTCCTTGGTGCACAACCGACTCGGGTGCGTCGTAAACACCACCACCCTCCGGTCAATGCTTCCCCTCTGCCTATCTACCCACGTCCCACGCAACCCCACCGATCCCAACGACCACGTGGAGACAAACATCGATCTGATGATATCGTCTAACGTATACCTAATGTCGGTCCCTGGAATCAGCGGCAACGGCTCCGACATCCGGATACCGCCCTTGGCAAGAACCTTGACAGACATCGAGGGCACGGGCTTGGTGGTCACACGAATGCGGTAGTGAAACATTCCTTCGTAGACGTCGTTGGTGAGCATGTAGATGGTGTAGACTTCGCCGGACTGGCAGTGCGACACGCGTACATGGGATAGTGAAACGGCTCGAAAGCAGACCGGGCCGAATCGGTGCCGAAGCATGGGCAACGGATTGGCCGCTGGGGTATCCGTAGGAACGGGGTATGCTTCCACGGAACGAGCTCTGAAACACAGAATATACGGGCCACAGAATCGCAAGGATGTGATCCCATTCCACTGGGGCATCGGGCGCGCGTGAGGGTACCATCCACGAGCGAGCGATACGAAACTCACCCCGTCATCGAGATTGTCTAATTGAATGTCTATAGTTGATCGTCTGTTATCATCGCGCCAGTGCACGACATGGGCCGAGGCAGGAGGAAAGTGCAATAACGCACGACCTGAGTACGGATCCATGTCTCTGAGCAGTTCTGTTTCGCGCAACAGAAACTCTGCCTCTGGATGCAAGCAACCCTGATGGTTTTCGCTTGCGCCAAACGGGGGGAGGGGAACAGAATAAATGACGGCACTGGACATGATCAGGCGTCAATCGGCAAATGTCCAGAACGACAGACCTTTGATGGTCCACATGGGACCGGGAAATAGCGAGATAGAGCGTAGAATAGCAGTCGGAATATCCGATGAGGTTTGACAAAGTAAAGTGCGCCCATGGGGAGGACGCAACCGCTGGAGATGATGATGCGAGCGCAGGCGTATCCCAGATGATGACCGAGGTATTATGCACAGAAAGAAGGAAGCGGTCTGAGATAAAGGCAAGCACGCGCCACGAACGCGTCGAAGGGCTCGTCGACGAGTAGGGCTGTTTCACGACGGGGATGTGGTGTGCGGTGCGTCCTCTGAGTTCCAGAAACGAGGTTTCGACCTTGTACGCTGCAACGAGCATCCGTTCAGCCTGCGGGGACGACATGGCCATGAACTCTGTTCGAGAGCAGGGTAAAGCCTGCGTTGCGCGCAATCGAGTAAAGATCGTCGACCAAAGCCTGCATTCTCGTGTGAGCGCGAGGAAATACTTGCATGTCTGGTAAACTCGGGTCAATCTTGAATCGGCGTACATGGGGATGTGTTGTCACCTTTCTGAGCGCGAGGATATCGTCGACGTCAAGCAAAATGATGATCTCATGGTATAGTTCTACCGGAAGAGCAAATGTGAAGACTTGCTTGTCTTGGTCTGGATGCATTTGGAAGTAGGACGAGGGTGTGTGGAGGGCGGTGTAGGCTGCATCGCGCACGACCCAGCCCATCGATGGAACATTCGCGGCACTGTGGTCGGTTGGCAGACTGAAGACCCGGGCCCGCCCGCTAGCATTCGGTGTTCAAAGTCAGGCGGCCATTGTGCTCAGTACTATACGATCGGTCCTGCTGGCAACAAAAACTCATCTTATAGCAACATGTTCAACTTACTATCATACAATGCAATGCACGGTGTCCAACCTACTAAAGCAGCGAGAACGTCCGACGAACTATGTATCAATGTAGTGGTGGTGCATATATGTTAATATGGACAGGGGGGTGCTTGGTTCAAGACGAGTCAGACGAAGACGATCCAGTGAACAGCCAGGAGTTACCCTTCTTTATCGAAGGACGAACCAATCTCCGACTCGCATTCGACATGTCCGAATCCGAGTCGTCGGGCACGGTCGTCCTCAGACTCCGGGACCAGCCATTATGGGCGGTGCTGGCATCGCTGAAAAGGAACGAGTTAGTCAAGGAAGGAGCCAGGTCAAACGCGAGCACACCCCCCACCTCGCACCAGGTCTATTTCTCGTAAGCTGCAGCGGTAAGCTACCGACAACAGTCTCAGTGATGGACATGTCTGTCGTCCGTTGTCTAATGGGTCGAGGGGTGCTTTCGTGCTCTCCATCGCTGTCGAGCGCAACAAGCCCGGTGAACAGCTTCTTCCGCTCGTGTGATGCAGTAGTCTCCGGGTTGACACGTGGGTCGGAGTCTGCACTGGGTTCCTTCATCTTGCTCCTCCTGAGGCTCGCCTTGTGTTTCGAGTCGCCGACGAACTCCACCGAGTCACTGCTCAAACTGCTTAGCTGCGGCGTCGCCCTGACTGCCTTGCTCCTGTCACCTTGCACCCCGTTCTTTGCAATACGCGTGGACCGCCTGCTCGTCAAACTGTCCACAGACATCGCATTCGATTCTGAGTCACCCATGATAGCCCACTGCCTCGTCCCCCGCTGCGGCCTGCGCGTTGCATTCGCCTCAGAGACCTCCGATGCATCCTCCGTGTCGACCGTGCCCTCCGCACGTGCCTTGGTCTCCCTCGCTTGTTGCGCCCGTTCCAGCGCCTTCTCCCGCCTTCTCTCCCGCGCCTTCGCACATTGTGCAGCTCGCTCTTCTTTCAACATTTCCTCTTCGACTTTTTCTTCCTCTGCAAGTTCTTTTCGCCGGAGTCTCGCTCGTTCCATGACGATTTGGTCCGCGACACCTATCTCATCGTCGTCAACATCGGCACCTTTGCGTTTGTTCTCGCTTGTGTCTGGGAACATGGCGACGCCGTATTGTGCACTTTCACGCAGGGTCAGGATCGCATCCTCGATGTCAACCCAGAGATCTTGCGCAATGAGTCGAACGGCTGCCTCGGGTACGAGAATGCGTTGAATGAATTCAGCTGGTGCAAGCGGTGCAATGAGAGACGCGTCAAATGTCGACGGCGGAAAGAGATCAAAAAGAGTCTGATGTATGATCACAGAGCCCTGCTCGCCATAGCTGCCAACGGTCATTGACATCTCTGATAAGTCGCGAATAATGGAACGACGTACTATCCCGGCTGCGCCCTCTCGAAGTTTGCGAATTGACCCTTGACACCAACCACCGTGCGACTGCCCTGCTTCTTCACCTCTTTCTTCACCTCTTTCCAGAAAACGCTTTTACTCCTTGGTCCTCTAGATCCATCCTCGGTATCCAGGTCCTCGATATCGCTGATATCGTCCTTGTCCTCGATAATAGCTTCCAGCGCTTTCTTCATCTTCCTGACTCTAATTGGAACCTTTGTAAAGTCAATCGTCTTCGGCCAGCCTCTTTCAGTCGCGATCGGCAGCTGATGCGATTCGAAGCGATGCCGTTGACAAACGGATATGTAAATCGTCAATGGTGCTTTCAAACCACACCGATTTCTCGGTCGTGGATCCGAAACCGATTTTTTGCGCGCCGTCATAAGCAGGTGTTGGAGAAGAGGAGTGGGAGGAGAGGGCAATTCCTCGTCGCAATAGGGGCAAATCTTTGAAGGGTCTCGAGCATAACCCAACTCAACTGTATGCGGGGGTTCGTGTGAGAATAAAAAACGAGGGTCACCCAGAATATTGACTTACTGGAATCATCTTCTATAGGTTCGTGCAGATAATCGAGCGTGCCCACCAACCTGAAGAGATTCGTAGCAGCATAAAGCAGGGCCGAGAGGTGGAATTAAGAAGACGTACCCCATACGCGAGTCCTTTCGCTTTTTCGCAGTACGTCCTTGATCGGCACCGCTGTCATCGGATGAGGTACGCTTCGTGGATTTAAGACTGCACGTGCTGGGTGACTTTGACCGCCGATCGATTCCCGCAAGGATCTGAGAACTCATGGGAAACGGTTTAGGACCACTGCGCTTTCCCGTTCCGTTTGTCAAATCCATGTTGTCCTCGTCAGGGGACTTTGCACGTGCCTTCCCTTTAGCTTTTAAGGAAGAGAGAGGCGACAAGTTAGGGAAGGTGGTTCCAAGAGAAACGGGTTTCGTTCTCAATGGAGAAGGAAGAGGGACCGGTTTAGGAGTGTGCACGAACGTTGCGGCGCGCGATATAGCAGTCTTCTTGGTCTTACCGGAGGAGGCATCGCCGCTCCATGCACCGTCGGAGACATTTTCCTTTACTTGCAGCGACATGGGGAATTCTTGTGGTTCTTGACGTGATGATGAAGGAAAGGTTGGTTTCTCGACAGTTCGTTTGGTGTCTGCGTTTGCAGGCAGTTCGGGTGTCTTGCGACATAGTGGTAAACCGCGCTTCTGCGGCGCGGAGTATGGTGTGTATTCTGGACTGCTGTCACGCTGACGAGGGGTAGATTTCATGACGACGCGCGGTCGTGGGCGAGGTTTGGCGGTTGATCGTGGGGTATCCTCGGCTGTTGAGGAAGACAGTTTGGAAGTAGAGAAGTCCTTGGCATTGGTGAGCTGGCGCGCAGCAACGCGTATTGCACTGGGACTCCTGCGATATGTCGAGGGCGTCTCGGAAGGCCTCTGTCTTGACGAGGATGGACCATCCAGCAACCGGTCATCGAGAATCCCAATATCGTCTGATATCGGCTTGAACAAGTCTTGAGAGTCGGCGAGAGATGATGTTGGTGGAGGCACTTCTGTTACAGCGTCACCAGAAGGGGTGCTCTTCTTGTTCTTCGTGAACCGAAGGCTCTTCAGGACGTTGGACGACGACGGCTTGTAGTTCGGGTGTGCAGTGAGAACACGACCGTTGACGCGTATTATTTCCACTTCGTCGGAAGGGGTTTCTGGTTTCTTTCCCTTTACAACGCGCTGCGAGGTCGAGGTCGCGTCGCTTCTCATGGAGTTCTGGGAGCTCAGTAAGAGTTCGTCGTCACTATCGTCCTCCAGGTTATAGGAGGCTAGCTTGCGCGGTCCGGAAGGAAGCGCTGCTGCTGCTGGTTTAAACTTGCTCTTGGACGATTTCCCGTAGGTGACCGCCGGCTTGAGCGGGACGAGGGACGAGCCAATGTCTTGAAAACCAAGGCCTTCACCGGACTTGACGGCAACTGGACGCTGCGACATGCGATGAGAGGGTTCTGAGAAGATGTCCTTGGTGGTGGTCTTCGTTTTGTTATAGAGCTGTTCCATGGCTCAGGGGACGAGCGCGGCGGACGCGCTTTCGGTGCTTCGCATTGGCGCGTGGCGTTGTTGTGGTGTATTTAATTTCGGGGTTGTTGCCACACAGAGCCAAATAAACCGGGCCGCGCCGCCGCGGCATTGGCCCTGCGTCAAAGATGAAGCGATCACGGGCGGCCTGGTTGGACGGAACCCGGATTATTTTTACGAGTCCCTTCAATATTGGCTACGACTTCCATTGCCGATCTTGGACACGAATTGGATTCGCAGATGTGATCGGAAGCTGGGATGATTGGGATGATATCGGCCGAGAATGCGGGGATGAAGGAGACAGCGAGGTGGAAGATTAAAAGCGTGATTCGAGCACACCGGCTCAAAATTGACCGCGCCCGCAGTGTCTCCCACCATAAATAAACGTTCCCGCCGTTTACCTGATGCCCTCGTCGACGATGTCCCTCAGAACACCCTCCCAGCCGTCCACGATCCACGACCCAGACACGACCTTCCTGGTATGCTTTCTCCTCGCTCCTCGTCGTCGCTCACATCTCCCAGGTCGAGTTCGAGGACGGAGATCCACGTAATCCAATAAATTTCCCGACCGCTAAAAAATGGGGCATCACGATCACCGCCTGTGGCTTCACCGGCATCACCGGTCAGTCTCTCTCCGTCGTCGTCGCTGCTCACACCGATTGCCATTTCAAGCGGCCGCTATCTCGTCCTACACCATGGGCGTGTCGACAATGGTAGACGACCTCCGCTGTTCCACCTTTGCAGCCACCGTCGGTCTTAGCGTATACCCACTCGGGTTCGGTCTCGTCCCGCTCTTCACCTCTGCCTTATCAGAAGAGTTTGGACGCTTCCGCCTGTATATCGTAACAACCTTTCTCTTCATGCTCACACATGTGATGATTGCTCTGCAAGTCGCTCCCCACGCACAATCCCTGGTGGTTGCGCTAACTAGCCCGATAGAGCTCCGAACATACAAACAGTGATCGTCGCTCGCTTCCTCAGCGGCTCGTTCGGATCGACAGGTGCAACCCTTGTAGGAGGCACCATCGCCGATATATGGAAGCCCGATGAGTGATTATTCCTACGATTACCATTGTCGAACGTCGCTCATGATCTCAGCCGTGGTTTTCCCATGGCACTTTTTGCGATTGCGGCGGTGGGTTCTGCCGGTCTTGGACCCTTGTTCGCAGGTTGGATAGAATCCAATAACCACCTAGGCTGGAGGTGGATTCAGTGGATTTCTGCCATGTGAGTTGACTGGGTGACTCTAGGTCGACTCTCATGCGATCATTCTGTGTAGCGTCAGCGGCATCTATTTTGCCAGCGTTCTACTGTTCTTGACAGAGACACGGACCGATATCATTCTCAATCGCCTCGCACGCAAGATGAGAAAAATGAAGCAAGACGACCGATACCGCGCAAGAGCCGAAATAGACAAGCCTAGCCTGTTCACGTTGATCAGGATATCGAGCACTCGTCCGATCAGTGCGTGTTACATCCTAAACACTCGAAATATTCTCTGATCCCTAGCCAAAGGCTTGCTCATGACCGAACCGACTGTGTTGAGTTTTAGTGTAGGCGCACCTCTTCGTTCGCTCCTCTCGGCTGACCATGAGACTCAAAGCTTTGGATCGGTTTCACATGGGGTGTCTTGTTTTGTTTCATCGAGTGAGTGACTATATGCGCTCCATGTTCACTTTTGACGACGCACAGCTCAATTTCTGGAGAAATGGAATCCATCTATGGCTTCAGCATCGGCGAGAGAGGGTCCGCTTACATTTGCATCACGTTCGTACTGTCCCACCCTTTCCATGCCTGCTCGCTGACCCGCTCGTCCAGCGTCGGAAGTGTCCTCGGATGGATCGCAAATATGTACCAGGAGGTGCTGTACAAGTGTGTTTATATTGTCTTGCGTTCCGAACTTGGGAGCTGAGACGATGACAAGGAAATATGTCGCCAGGAAAGGCCCAGAAGCCCGACTCTGCCTCGCCCTCGTCGCCGCCGTCTTGCTCCCAACCGGTATGCTCATCTATGCATGGACTGCGAGATCATACATTCACTGGATCATACCTCTCATCGGCCTGACGGTGAGTTTCTCGAATTGCCTTCCATAGCAAGGTGATTCGAGCGTCGTGTTGGCATTTACGTCGACAGGTCTTCATGGCCGGCGCATTCATCATTTACCAGGTCGTCTTCGTCTACCTTGCTGACTGGTGCGTCTCTCTATCGTTCCATCGTGGCGGATGGCGAATCCCGTTTTAGCTACGGACCGTACGCGTCATCTGCGTTGGCCGGTCAAAGCATGTGCCGTACGTACCCGCTCCACGGAACTTTGCGCCGCCATCTGACGTGTTCGACTTCGCTTTGGGTTTGATTTTGGATGGGTTCTGAACGTGAACAGGGAACCTTCTCGGAGCGGCCTTCCCACTCTTTACGCAACAAATGTACGACAGTCTTACGTACAAGTGGGCGAATACGCTCTTTGCACTTATTTCGGTGGCCATGATCCCAATTCCCTTTGTCAGTTCAGTTCCCTTTTTCTTCTTGTGGGATGATGCGCCACTAGCGCTCGTGCCCCCTTGTCGTTTCTACGCGTTTCGTTCCGCACTCACCTCGTGCATGTATGAATTGACAGATACTCTTCTTCTACGGCGCAGCGATCCGAAAACGGAGCAAAGTCTCACGCAAGATACTCGCGTCGACAGAGAAGAAGGGCGTGTTTGATGACGAGAAGGCGGACAAGGTATGAGAGATAGACCCACGGTCCGCCCCTTGTCCATCATCACTTTCCATATCCCCCATCCTGCTGCGCTCTGCATACTGTCGTTTTTCCTACTTGCAGAATGTTTGCACCCAGACTTGTCCTCAAGTACTATCATTTCTTGTGCGCCCGACTCGGACCCCCGCCAAGTCCTATCTTCATTATCATCACGGTTGTCATCCAGGTCCATCCATTTCCCGCCAAACCCTTGCCATCACACCGCACGTACATATGTATGTCGATCACGGGCGTGGGCTTTCACCATCACGCTCCATGGATACAAGTGAACCGCGTAAATAAATTTATTACGGACCATATCATCGATCTATGGTAAGAATTACTTATACACCAACTTTCTTTTGTTGTCAGCTTTTTTTTTCTCTCTTTCCGCATGTACCAAATGATAATGGTATACGTACGTCTGTGGTCGATCCTTTGCGTTCTTGGACTCGAAGTGGGTTATAGCTATGGTGGTTTTGCAGACGCACACAAGACTATTGGACCTGCGGTCGTTGGTGTTTTTTAAGTCACAGTCTTGTTGGCTCGAGGATGTGCACGTCAAGGACATGGGTACAAACGTCTTTCGGGCGTTGCCGCACAAACAGTAGCGTAACGAAGAACAGAGCACATTGATGCCATCTCGACGGCAGTGCTACCAATGTGTCAGATAGCATACGAAGAAGAGAATCTCTTGCCTGCTGGCATAGACTAGGCTGTCTGTGTGATCTACCATGCTAACTCAACTTATTCCAAGTCAGAGTTTATCCCAGTGGAGTGTTTTATTTTTTTAGACAAGCATTGGTACCATTATGCAGTGGCTCCCTAGACTGGTCCTACACAATACACTATAGCAGTTATCTCTGATAACCAGTCCAAGGGAAAATGTTTTTACACACATCCTGTGTGACAGGGGGTATGGAACTCAATGAGGGAGGTTCCTTGAACCTGAACCACCACCATGGCAGGTTTTTCCCACATCTTAGGAAGGCTGGCAAGGAAAACAAAAGGCAAAACACTTGGCCCCCATGCATACATGCATATACCAAAACATGACAATGAGCCATCCATACACAGTACCCTTCCCCCAAAATAAAATAAAATAAAATCAGAACCAAGAACTGGAAGCTTGCAAGAGTGCCCTTTTCTTGGGCTACCCCAGCCCCAACTGCATAACCTAAGTTTTCTCTTTCCCTACCTCCCACATGACTAAATCCTGTTTTGGAATTGGTAAAGTCTGAGTAGGCATGCCAAGGGCAATAAAGGATGCAAGGGTAAACCTATTAGTGGAAAGACTCACTAATAATACGAGAGAGTATATCACAAACAGGGGTAATTGAAGGGTATAAGGAGCAAGGCTCTGTTACAACTGAAGGAGTAATCCTATCAGAACGTTCCACAAGCAGTTCACTACAAGTTGCAGTGCTACACAAAGCACTGGCAAAGGTTTATAGAGTTTAGCAAGACCTTAGTCCCTCAACTGTTTCCAGCAATTGTTATAATTGTATCTCTTATAACCATCTTTTGCATTCGGACTTCGTCATATTTCTCTTTCAAAGGTCACGTGACTTAGCGCACGTGATTGTGGGATTATACATGTGACCACAGGCTGACTAAGCATATGACGTCATGGTCCAGACTGGCCCAGACTCTATGATGTCACGCCTCATGTATTTAATCTCCGTTTGCTTCTCTTCTTTTTTGATCACTGTTGACTTCTATTTCCCATCATCGTCGACTCATGACCCCTTCGTATATACTTGTATAGTAACTAGTCTCATGCACTGCTTGGTCTGTGTGCATTCCCTTGTAATATAAAAGGGCTTGTGGTTGTGGCTAGGATTCCCTAGCTTTAACCACTTGTCTTATTCGCTGGCAACAGTTGAGAGATTAAGGCTTGAGCTATCCTCATTACACCTTGCCAGTACTTGTGTAGCACTGCGACAGTTGCGGAACCCCGTGTGACTTGATAACATTGTTGTCTCGTAACAGCAATCAAGACAAGTGGTTAAAGCTAAGGGATCTTAGCTCAAATCACAAGCCTTTATATATTGTACAAGATGGTGCACAGACCAAGCTGCACATGTGATAAACTACTATACATGGTTAGACTAGGAAGCCAACAGTGATCAAAAAGAAGAGAAGCAAATGGAGATTAAATACATGAGGTATAATGTCTAGACTGATGATGTCATGGGCCATCTAGATTCTGATCACATGTACAATCCCACGATCATGTGTACTGAGTCATGTGACCTTTGGAAGTGAAAGAAGAAGTCCAAAAGCATGGAAATAATATAATATTATAACAGGCTCAACTTAGAGATATCACAGTAGTGGTGAAAGAACTGAAAGATCTAAAGAAAAGTGACAAGCCATAAGGGCTGTCTTATATACAGTACAGGAGTGTTTGTACTTGTGTACTGTATAGTACCTATATACAGTGGCTCAAAAAACTGTCCACATGTTTGCATGTTTTACATTAAATATCACTCAATGCAATAACCCCTGATCCTAACCCTAGGCAGTGGGTGTATGAAATATGGTACCCACTCTTGGCCTTCTATTGGTCCAGGAATCAGGTAATAAGGATAAGGCTTGATGGAATGTCAACTATTTTAAAATGACAGGTCATGCAGACAGTTTTTTGACTTTAAGTTTTGATCACATTTATTAGATCCTAGATGCTGTAATATCATTACATACATCCATCAAGGGTCCTATTATGTCACCTTTATGTAACTGAGTGTCAGCCAACATATATAAACCCCATCCTCCTATGTTTATTTTCTCACCATTACCATGAAATCCATTTCCACCTCTCTAAGATAAAATATTATCTCTCTCTCCTCTCTTGGCCTTTCAACTAGGAAGATTGCCTTCCAGACTGGCCTAGGGAAGTCTACTGTGGCTAGGGTACTACAAGAGATCCAATCTGACAAGGAGAAGCTTTATGCTGGCCATCCTTCTAAGGTCCAGGCTACAAATTTCATCAATTCCATCATTGAACCTCCCATCCCCTCACCTACAGTGAGAAAAACCTCAAGGAGGGTGCATTTAGAGGCTGTGATGAAGAAGAAGAAAAGTCTTCTTCCAATTGGCCCTAGAAAAAGATGATTTGCCTTTGCTCTCAAGTATCAATAAGGACTGGAAGAGGATTATTTGGTTGGATGAGACCAAAATAAATAGAATTGGGTCAGATGGACAGAAGTGTATGTGTGGAAAAAGAAGAGAGAGCCTAACTTCCAGAGATAAAAAAGATATAGTCAAGTTTGGAGCATGTTTTCTAATGATATAGGGTTCAATGGAGTGGGGGCTTTAAGTGAGGTTGAGGGGAGGATGGATGGTGAACAGTATGTGTAAATTCTAGTGGAAGAATTGCTATAACACATGGAGAAATCTGGAATTTCTCAACATGATACTGTTACGCTGGGCGCTAACAATTGAACAGCAAGGAGGCACTCTGGAGTGGCCTCGAGACTCGGGAGACAATTCTGGGTGAGTCTCAGACTATGTCTTAGTGCGCACACTAAGAGTCTGGAGTGAAACTAATTGCTAGCAGGTTACTGCGTAGAACTAGATAGTACATGGTGTAAAGCCGGCTTTATACTACTGGGGTCTGCGCACAGACCAAGTTCCTAATCGAGTCCGAGAAGGAAACTACAAATGGGAAGGAATATTCCAGAGAGTTCTGGAGTACGAAGGAAAGTGCGTCCGTGCGCGAGAAATGATGACTAAGCTAAAGCGGTTCGTACCGCTCAAAGGGCACTAGCAAAAGGCTAGGCGAATGAAGTAGTCCAAGTGGTAATGGATGGAAAAAGTATACCACTACCGTAACAGATACCATTTTTCAGCAGAATAATGATCCCAAACATACCTCCAAAAGAGCCCAGAATTGGTTTGTGTTACACTGGGCACTAACAATGAGAACTCTGAGGCGGCACTCTGGAGTAGCCACAGGACTCTTGAGATGATTCTTGGATGGATCTCAGACTATGTCTTAGTGCGCACACTAAGAGTCTGGAAGAGAACTAATTGCTAGCAGAAGACTGCGTAGAACTAGATAAGTTACATTGGTGTAAAGACTGGGTTTATATACTACTGGGGTCTGCGCACAGACCATGTCCCTAATTGGGTCGCGAGAGTCAAAAGACAAATGAGGATGGAATACTCTAGAAGCTTCTTGAGTATGAAAGAAATGGTGTCCATGTGCAAGAAATGATGATTAATCTGAATAGTCGTACTGTTCAAAGGGAACTAGCAAAAGGCTAGGTGAATGTAGTAGTCCAAGTGGTAATGGAGAGAAAAAGTATACCACTACTATAACAGTTTGAGGAGCAAGGAATCAAGCTTCTGGATTGGCCTGCACAATCTCCAGACCTCAACCCCATTGAACACACTTGGAATCACCTCAAAAGATGTCTCTTGGCTTATAGTAGTGCTCCTACAGAAATTCATCAGTTATCAAGGCCAAGGGAGCTCATACCAAATACTAGATAGTTGGATTTTTGTAAAGTCAAAAAACTGTCCACATGACCTGTCATGTTAAAATAGCTGACATTCCATCAAGCCTTATCCTTATTACCTGATTCCTGGGCCAATAGCAGGCCAAGGGCGGGTACCTTATTTCATACACCCACTGCCTAGGGTTAGGATCAGGAGCTATTGCATGGAGTGATATTTAATGTAAAACATGCAAACATGTGGACAGTTTTTTGAGCCACTGTAACAGCCAGTGCCAGCACAAAGTTGTAACTCATGGGTAATTATGGGAATGATAATGTTTGGTGTAAATTGATGAATGTTAGTGTTGTGGATGATGTTGGACATTAGAGGTTCAAAAGTGTTATAATCGTAACATTTATTCGTACACTTTCACTTTGGACTTAGTCGTTTTCACTTTCAAAGGTCACATGACATAGCGCACGTGATCGTGGGAACTTACATGTGATCTCTCGCTGACTAAGCATATGATGTCATGACCTAGACCAGGCCTAGACTCTATGACGTCACGACACATGTATTTAATCTCCGTTTACTTCTCTTCTTTATGATCCCCGCGCCTCGTGTGGTTAATCACTGTTGCGCTTCCCTTCTTTAGTCTATCCATGTATAGTAGATCATCCCACGCACAGCATGGTCTGTGCGCACTTCTGTACAATATATAAAGGCTCGTGATTAGACTAGGATTCCCTAGTTTTAACCACTTGTCTATTCGCTGGCAACAGTTGAGGATTAAGTTGAGACTCCAGTTTACATCTGCCAGGTACTTGTGTATACCTGCGACTGTTGTGGACTGCTTGTGGCGTCGTATTCGTACTGGCATTCGACCGTGCGTTGCTATCGTTACAAAAGATTTTGGCAACTTGGTGAGCAGGATCATGGATTGGAAATTATTGGAAAGACTTAATCCCACTGCTTCCAGTTTGTGGAAAGCGTCCATTAAGGACATGAGACCAGCAACAGTATTAGCTGCATGAACATGAATGTTCATGACTTGGCAGAACAGGAAAAATTGTCCTGTAATTCCTGTGGTTGCATAGGTTTTGTGCAGGAAGTCCCAAAGTGTTTTGGCAACAGTGATATTGACAGTATTGGCAATAATGAGACCATTAGCATTGTATTGAGATGGTGTGTAGTTGTAGTTGACTGCATATTGAAGTTCTGAAGAGATATAGATGGTAAGCATGTCAACAGAACACTTGTCCAGTAATATCCATTTTTGCTGGTCAGCAGCTGTCTGTTGATAATACTCAGAGGTTCCATCTACTATTGACCAGACACTGATTACGGTAAGAGCATGTCTCATTTGCTGAAACCATGCTGTTTAGTTGTCAGCTCCAGTCAGGACAGGAAGTGTTATGCTGGAGTGTGAAACAACTAGCAGCGAGCACTTGAATAGGGGCTCGAGCCTAATCAGGAAGGTGGCCGACTTGCGTAGACGATGCTATCGGGCTTCTGCAGAGCAAGTGTCAGCGAGATGTCGTATGGTGGCGACCAGACGAGATCGAGCTGAGGCTTATTGGCTCTATTGGCAGATGGGGTATAAGCTAGATTGCTAGGCACTTGGTAGATGCGTAGAATTAGCTAGGGAACTCGTACTAGTCTAAGTACGAGTATATATACTAATAGATATCGTGCACAGACCGAGCTGTGCGTGGCAGCGAGGGTGAAGGGTTATGAGTCGCATTGAGTCATAATGGCGAATGATGGAGTGGCAAAGTGCCGGTAATGAGGGAGCGAAGCTCTGAGTAAGGTGGCGACATCGTCAGCGAATGAGAAGAGCAGAATGCGAAGTGACGATGTCCATGAGGTGCGGCCCACAGGGCAAAGGGGACGCGAACGGTGGAGCCCTTGGATACGGGTCTCGACGCGAAGGTATGACACGTCGTAATCTAGTCACGTGCTAGTCATGTGATGAACCAAATGTCATTGGATAAAGAATAAGAGGACGTGACAGCTCAGCTGTGGGTCTGGCCTGACGGGGCAACAAGACAGGGGCTATCTCAGTGTAGTGACACTGAGACTTGTGGAACGACTGGGGAAGTGGATAACGTCCACTAGGCGACTAGGGAGCGGGCGATGGGTGGCATCGCGAGATGGCGGGGGCGGCGGGGACGTGTGAGCGTGGGAAAACGAGTGGCGGGGTACGCTTAGGGGTAAAACTGTAACAGGAAGTCTCTGCTGGATCTGAGTGTTGATCTTGAATTCTGATATGGTGGGGAGTGACATGATGATAGTTTTTTATAACAAAAATCCAAAGATGAACTGATCAAAAGAAGAGAAAACTTTGTCAGTGTTTAGATTAGAAGGATGATTAGAAGAAGGAGAAGGTAGATCAGATGGAAGACCTATCAGATTAACCACAGGCATGTAAAATGAAGATGGTTCTGAAGGTTCCGGTAAATCCAGTTGTGGTGTTTCTTGCACCAAGTATCCATATTCATCATACTGAAAATTTCCTTCTGAATTGTTAGACTCTCCTCCATAGCCCAAATCTAAGGTATTACTTCCTTCAATCACATGTTCCCTTGTCTCTTCTCTGTTCAACATGTTCTTAGGAATTCTATAAGGAAGAGCAGATAGAGGTGGTGCCAAAGCAGCACATATCACTTCAAATTCCTCATAATGTAAATTAGGAAACCAGTGTGGATTATAGAATTTACCACTTGAAAACTTTACATTGAAGTCAGAGTGAGAAAGGAGAAACTTGTCTGTATGGTATGAGGGTAAAAGCATAATCCTCTGGTATAGTATACATGTGAAGGAAGATAAGTAAATTTCTAGAAAAAAGCAGACTGTGCCTTAGCCTGATGTCTCTGACATACAGTGAACCTGATTGGACCAATTACCTCAAGGTTCTGTGTTGCACAAAGTTGGCTAGGTTGACATTCATTACAAGGAGGTGAAATTCTTCCCAAAATTTGATGTTGAGAAGGACTTCTGCTTCTTCCTTGTCGGTCAGCTCTGTTGCGACAACAAGAGTTATCACACACGAAGTTCCGCGACTATTGCAGTTATACACAGTAACTGGCGAGGTAATGAGGAATAGCTCTTAGCCTTAATCTCTCAACTGTTGCCAGCGAATAAGACAAGTGGTTAAAGCTAGGGAATCCTAGCTGCAACCACAAGCCCTTTTATATTACAAGGGAATGTGCACAGACCAAGCAGTGCGTGAGACTAGTTACTATACAAGTATATACGAAGGGGGTCACAGGTCGATGCTGATCAAAAAAGAAGAGAAGCAAACGGAGATTAAATACATGAGGCATGATGTCATAGAGTCTGGGCCAGTCTGGACCGTGACGTCATATGCTTAGTCAGCCTGTGGTTACATGTATAACCCCATGATCATGTGCGCCAAGTCATGTGACCTTTGAAAGAGAAATATGATGAAGTCCGAATGCAAAAGATAGTTATAAGAGATACAATTATAACACCTCCCCCCCCCTAGGACTCATATTCCAAGCGAGTTCCTTGATAGGGAGTTCCGTGCTCAGGACCGTACTCCTTAAACAGTGAAGAAAATTCAAAAAGTGATAGGCCATGAAGGGGGCGAGGGGCGGAAGGGTGGGCATGGTGATAATCCGCGATTACATCCTGCGAATTTCCCAGATTGGATACTGGTTCCCACGTGCGATCCATTTCGTCATAGCCCCACCAGTGCACTAAATACTCCAACTTCCTGCGCTTCATCCGAGAGGTGACAATGTAATCAACCTCGAATTCCGAGTATCCTTCGTCCGTGACATTGACTGGGTCTGGATGTAGGACAGGCTGTCCTGGGAGGGTTTCTCGGTAGGGTTTAACCTGAGAAACATTGACTACAGGATGAATCCGCATGCTGCTTGGCAGCTGGAGTTCGACAGCGTTCTGTTGCGAAGGCAACGCGCAGTCGAATGCTAGCACGTAGTACCCTGCCACAGGCGGTCCAACAACAGTTGCTGCGCTACACAAAGCACAGGCAAGATGTAATCAGGGAGCTTCAACTTAATCCTCAACTGTTGCCAGCGAATAGACAAGTGGTTAAAACTAGGGAATCCTAGTCTAACCACGAGCCTTTATATATTATACAGAGATGCGCACAGACCATGCTGTGTGTGAGATGAACTACTATACATGGCTAGACTAAAGAAGAGAAGCGCAACGGTGATTAACCACACGAGGCGCGGGGATCAAAAAAAGAAGAGAAGTAAACGGAGATTAAATACATGTGTCGTGACGTCATAGAGTCTAGGCCTGGTCTAGGCCATGACATCATGTGCTTAGTCATTGTGAGATCACATGTAAGTTCCCACGATCACGTGCGCTATGTCACGTGACCTTTGAAAGTGAAAGTTGGAGTGAAACAACTAAGTCCAAAATGAAAGTGTACGAATAAATGTTATGATTATAACACGTTCAGCTTTAGTGCCTTGATCTGATAAGGACCGATCCAATGCTGCGTGAGTTTTCGTGCAGTGTACGGCAACTTGAGGTTCTCCGTACTGAGCCACACACTATCTCCCGCTTTGTAATTGGGCGCATCCAATTGTCTATTATCAGCCTGCAATACCATGTGCTTGCGAGCTTCTTCTGTTACGCTTGGCGCTAACAACTAGAATGACTAGGTGGCACTCTGGAGTAGCCACAGGACTCGGGAGATGGTTCTGGGAGAAGTCTCAGACTATGCCTTAGTGCGCACACTAAGAGTCTGGAAGCGAACTAATTGCTAGCAGGTATCTGCGTAGAACTAGATACTGTACACGGTATAAAGGTTGGGTCTTTATACTACTGGGGTCTGCGCACAGACCATGTCCCTAATCGAGCCGTGAGAAGGGAAAGTACAAATGGGGAAGAGATACTCTAGAACGTTCTGGAGTATGAAGGAACGTGCGTCCGTGCGCAGGAAGTGGTGACTAAGCTAGAACGGTTGGTACCGTTCAAAGGGAACTAGCTGTAAGCTAGGCGAATGAAGTAGTCCAAATGGTAGTGGATGGAAAAAGTATACCACTACCGTAACATCTTCCAATGCTTTTTTAACCTCAGCATGTGCTTTCCCAGCACTGCGTGCGAAATCTCTGGCTAATGTGTTGGAAGTCTTTTCAAACCCGACTCTGGGATAATAATTATGTGTAATAGAGAATGGAATGGTACCCATGGCGGTGGTGAGAGAATTGTTATGGTTGAACTGGGCGATCTTGATCCAATCAGCCCACGTTTCTTGTTTTTTAGCCACGTAGGTACGTAAATATTGTTCCATTTCCCTGTTTATCCGTTCGGTTTGACCATCAGATTGCGGATGGTATGCCGTAGAGATCTTCTGAGAAATGCTGAGAAGCTTGCAAAGCTCCGTGGTAAAATCCGATACAAACTGGGGTCCACAATCCGAAACTATAGTACAAGGGAGTCCGTGAATGCACCAAACATTGTCTCTAAAAATGATAGCTAACTCCTTGGAAGAGGTAGTCGTCTTACAAGGGACGTAAACGACTTCCTTAGAGAAGTGATCTACTATCGTACAAATGGCATCAAAGCCGTTCGAAGAAGGAAGTCCGGTAACAAAATCAACGGAAATGTCTTCCCATGGGTGACTAGCCATGGGAAGTGGTAATAATTTACCTGCCAGTGCTTTTTGCTTTCCCTTCGTGAGG
The DNA here is from genome assembly GCA_038093515.1 of Butyriboletus loyo. Classification (NCBI taxonomy): domain Eukaryota; kingdom Fungi; phylum Basidiomycota; class Agaricomycetes; order Boletales; family Boletaceae; genus Butyriboletus; species Butyriboletus loyo. Next base: position 58,545 of record JBBPSI010000156.1, read on the forward strand.
GCGCACGCTTGACAGCTATCTACATAATGTTTAATGTCCTTTGTAACACCAGGCCATGTGAAATGCCGTGTGAGAAGATGAGCCATTTGGGCCTGTCCCGAATGTCCGGCTATAGGCGAATCGTGACAGATGTTAAGTAACTGTATTCTAAGTGCCTCAGGCACGAAGACTTTTTTCTTTTCATTAATAAATACGGATTGATTTGTATCATAATAAAATCCAGGTATTTCTTTTTGTTTTTGTTTTTCGGATTCTTTTTGTAAGGTATCGTAAAAGGAAGAAGAAAGAGAAACTTTATTAAGAAAAAGGTTCGGTGGAAGTACCGTAATATTGGTATTATGGTCCGTAACGGCTTCACCATGGTCTGCTCGACGCGACAACGCATCTGCTCTGCCATTGGTTGAGCCAGGTTTGTAAATGAATAAATAATTGAATTCTTGGAGAAGCGCATGCCATCGTGCTTGTCTTCCTGACAGCGTCTGCGGCTTCTTCCAGTATTCAAGGTTCTTATGATCTGTCCAGATCTCGAAACCTTCTCTGCTGATTAAATAATGTTGCCATTCTTCCAAGGCGTGTATTACTGCCAGCAGTTCTTTATCGTAAATCGGATAATTCCGTTCCGCAGCGTCGAAAGAGTGGGAAAGAAATGCACAGGGTCGCCATAGGTCATCCATTCCTTTTACGGAAAGGACGGCGCCCACTGCTATATCCGAAGCGTCCGTTTCTACCCACATCTCCTTGTCACGATCTGGGTAGGCCAACAAGGGCGCTGTATGGAACTTCTTCTTTAGCGTGTCAAACACCGTTTGTTCGTCTTTACCCCATTTGAAAGGAGTATCCTTTTTTGTTAAGTTATTGAGGGGTCAGGCAATCTCCGAGAAGCCCTCAATGAATCTTCGGTAATAGTTACATAGTCCCAGGAATGCTTGAACCTGCTTCAGACGTGAGGGCATTGGCCAGTCTCGGATGGCATCTGTCTTCTTCGACTGCATCTCAACACCATTCCTGGAAACCGTCATACCTAAAAAGTCCACTTTGTCCGAAGAGAATACACATTTTTCTGGTTTTACATATAGATCGTTTTCTCGAAGGCATTGGAGTACTTCTTTTACTTTTTCCTCATGCTCTGCCCTCGTTTTTCCTTTTGTGAATATCATAACGTCGTCGATATAAATAATGACACAGGCATACATGTCGTTGAATATGTTGTTCATCATATTTTGGAAGGTGGGCGGAGAGTTGGTAAGCCCAAAGTACATAATGGTGGGTTCGTAAGCCCCGATTGGCATGATGAATGCGGCTTTCCACTTGTCTCCTTCCTTAATACGGATGTTATTAAATCCCTATTGGAGATCCAACATGGTAAAGATATTGGCGCCTTTAAGCCTATTGATTAACTGCGGGATAAGGGGTAATGGATAACCGTTTTTAATGGTTCCATTGTTT